>MNCI01022060.1:307334-317852 GCA_015680685.1 Gnetum montanum | reverse complement strand
TCAAGAGGCAGTTGCGTGCTGATAGCTGAACGAAGCTCTCCAGCGTGCGTGCATGTAAGTTAGCGTATCTATCAGTCAATAGTTTCCTTATGTCTATGTGCTTTATGACTGTGAGCTTTTATGCCTTTTACGCTTTGCATTTTACCTTTTTCCTTTTACGCTTCGCCTTTTGCCTTCGCCTATTACGCACGAGATAGCTTTACTACTTTACGCAACGTCCAGGGGTACGTTCTGTTACACATTTACGTATTGGCCCGCAACGACCCTAAACTAGTTTGCTACCGGCGCTTACGCATTGGCCCGCAATGGCCTTAAACTAGTTCGTCAGTTTACAATTTACGCACTGGCCCGCAACGGCCTTAAACTAGTTCGCTAAATTGCATTTTACGCACTGGCCCGCAACGGCCTTAAACTAGTCTTCCATTTACTCACAATTTACGCACTCGCCCGCAACGACCCTAAACTAGTAGCTACTTTGCCATTTACACATTGCTTTGTAGCCGATTTACGCATTGGCCCGCAACGGCCCTAAACTAATAGCTACTTTGCCATTTACACATGGCTTCGTAATCCATTCACGCTTTCGGCCCGCAATGGCCTTAAGCTAAGACAAAATAAAAAAAAATATGATAGATAGCTGATAGTCAATCAAAAGTCGTAACATGTTTGTCCTTCAAAACATTTGTGACATGATGCCAGAAAACACAATCACGCATGACCCATACTGCCGCTATCACCCGTGTCTTTCAACTCTAAGTCTAAACCCATAAGGTCGTCCTCCAGTGGACCATTGTTTCCGGGGAGTATCCCTCCTGGAAAGATTGTCTCTTCTTCTAATGCTGGCTCCACAGGAAAACGCTCTTCGTCGTGTTCCACTTCTGCTTCCATAGTTTCCTCCTCCAGCCCCTCAGTGGGCGGACGTTCTCCACCTTCTGGTATCTGAAACATAAACAACGTAAAAATTAGAGCAGGCAACATTATGTCTGGAAATGCGCTGGCTAAGGCATGTGTAAACTTACCCAAGATGACCCAGCTTCAGCAGCAAAGGGAAGCTTGTCTAGACCAGCCCACAAACGCTTCATAATTTCGTCCTCTGTTAGGTCTTGCCACGCATCCTCGCCCAAAGCCATCCCTGCTTTTATCTTTCCTTTCTCCACGCTGCTCCAAGCGGAAGGATCTGGGTAGAAGGTAGGGATTGAAGTTTGATTCCCAGGAAAGACCATTGCTCTCTCTGGAGAGGCAGTAACGGTCACCTGGTCTTCAAACTTCTTGAAGGCCTCGGAAGCTCCGATGGTGTCCACAAAGACCTCCAGAGACTGTGCTTTAATAGCAGACTCACGGTAGCGTTTCCTGTAGGCAGTGCTCTCCCTTTTGTACACGTGCTTGTGGTCCTTCTCCTTCTGCCCCCATTCCTGAACACCCGCGCAGTAGTCCCTCCAGTCTCGGCTCTTCTGAGCAAGGAGCTCTATTTGCATCCTTTGCTCGACTAACGCTCGGCTGGTCTGTACGCTGTCCCTAATCGCTGTCCAATAACGGGAGTGATCAATCATAGCAGTACGCCAGTCTTCGTCGCCGGTCACTCGAGCCTGTAGGAACTCGTATCGCGCCCTCAGATCCTCGACTTCCTTAGTTAAGGACTCGACCCTCTGTTCTGATCACTGCAGTTTTTTTCATAGGTCTTCGTTGATATTCCTGCTTTCCCACGTGGAGCGTGTCCAGCGTAACGCACATTTACGCATTTCTTCATAAATGTAGCGTGGCACGACCGCCCCATTAGATGGAGGCTCTACTGTGTCCAGGTCAATGGGCTCCGCAGGGTCCCATCGGAGGTGAGCTCCTGACAGAAAATAAACATCAAGACAGATGACATATTATAAGCAAGACATTACGCAGTTACTTTCACTAACTCACCAACACCAGGATCGATGCGTTCGAGACGCTCGATCATGTCGTTGATCACGCCTTCCATGAAGGCAAATTTATCAGGCAGGTCTCTCCACGTCGCATTAGCAGCAGCAGACGTCGAGACATCTCCTTCTCCTATAACATACTCAATTAGATATTACCTGTTTACAGATTCTTGCAAAACCCATAAAAACAAAAACATACACTCATTACCTCTGCCGGTGACAGTGGCAACGTCGTCAACATTCTCCCTACTACTTGCCGTTTCACGCACTGGGGTCTGTGCGTCTCTTGTTCCAGTAGCAGGAGCCTCCTCCCCAGTCTCTACGCGGCTCCCACCAGCAGCTGGGGCCACCCCACGTGCTGAAGGCTGCGCACGACGCGTGCTAGTAGCTAGGGCCTCTGTTTCCAAAATCGAGGCCCCCTCTCCACGCTTTAACACCATTGCCCCTGTCTCAGGGGTCAGTCGACCTGTCTTTTTTGCTGTTTACATCCTCATGCCTTAGAACACAATTCCACTAGTCAAACTTAAATATTGCGTATACAGTCTTTACACTTACCAGGCGGAGGCTTAGTCCGCTGCACCGTGAGCCCTACGGTGTGGCCAGCTTCGCCTCCAGGGGCCTCAGCCACGCGGAGCCTCTTCCGCCGAGCTGCAGGCTCCACGATTTCCTCTGCCAAGCGTTTCCCCCGCGAGGCATCACCAGTGTAGGTAGGCATTATCCCGCCTACGCTGTCGAGACCCCGCACTTGGGGTGCCGTCATGCCTTTGGTAGTCACAGACATTGACTCTCCGATCCCTTCCGGCGGATCCTGCCCACGGGTAGTGCTGAGGATGTGGGCGATCCAGGGTTTGGACAGTTGGTCTCGGTCCTGCTGTACCCAGACCCCATTCTTTTGGACGACCAAATACTCCGCAAACCATCGGAGGACAGCTATAAAAAAGGCATGATGCACGTTGAAGCGAGACTCAAGCTTCTCGCGAAGCTTGACCATCTCGCTCCGCAAACCCTTGGCGAGATGACTGCCCCAGTCGAAACGGGCTCCCTCCTCCAGCACCTCTCGCATAATACGCGTCTGTTCCACTGAAAAGTATCACGCTTGCGAGAGAGTTTTAGGGAAGGTACGGGCCCGAAAAAGGGGATACAGCATTTTGGCAGTCGGCAGCTCGAACTGTTCACAAGGGAATCCCTTGGTATCCTTAGGGATTCTGGCCCACTCCTGAAGAAGTGCCTCCACTTTGACGCCCCTCTGGGCCTTCACGTTTACAGGAAGGCCGCTGGAGGGAACACCAAACAGGTCTGAGAAGACCTGTGCATTAATGTCAAAGTTCACACGCACATTGTGCACGCGTGTGCTGAAACGATCGGCCCTCGCATTAAAGGAGTCCACCAAGCCGATCATCTCGCTGGCCGGGACGTCAGGGGTGGTGGCTAAGAACAGGTGCAGCAGCCCTGCGGTCTGGAGGTTGGTCACCACCACAGCTAGGGCCGCTGAGTGGCCAAGCCAACGCTGTGCCTCTTTGATGTCCCCATAATGAAAGAGGACATCTCTCGCCTCGCGGCCGGAAATTGTTAGGGTAATCTCCCGAGATTCCCAGACTGTAAGTCAAAAATGCAAGCCAAAAACGCAAGACATTACACAAACATTATTGCAATAATCATAACTCGTAATGACGTAAATAGCACTAAACACGCAACAACCTTACCGAGGCCAAACGGCAGTAGGAATTGAGGGAGCTCTATCTCCACGTCCTCGACGCTGAGGGGTGGATCCAGCGTCCAATCCTCGTGCAGCCACCCGAGGTCTTTGCACTTCTTGAAGGCCTCCACGTAGCGTGAGTGGTACTCACGCATCTCGTGGCCGATTTGCCCGATAAGGCCGGCACGAACGTTATTCGTCGCGGTGAACAACGTTATCGCCGTTTCGGCACAGGATAGTGTATCGCCGTCACCGATTAGTTTGTTGTCGCGGATAAAAAACCTGTACAATATAGCGTAATTTCGCTAAACTTTTCTTCTTACATCCTTTTCACACATTGTAACATATAAAAATAAAACAAGGCCATCCAGATCTGCTTACCCGCCTGCGTAGTATACCATGCCTTGAGGGTTCTGGAAATACGTTGACACATGGCGGGCCACGAACAATGTATTGTATGAGTGGTAGCAGTTGAAGCGGGTCATACCCTAGATCCACTGCAAGTTCCTCAGACCCCGAGAGCTGAGTGCTCGGTCCTCGGGATTGCCCGTTTCAATCGTCCCGTCTATCAGATAGGCCAGAATCCCCTGCGAAGACCCTGGCAACAGGTGCTCCAGAACGGCCCCGGCAACATCTCCGGTCACATGCGACCAAATGATGATGCTGAACCTACGCAGTAAAAACTACAAGAATTCCAACGCACCCTTTTGGTACCATATGGCCTTCCCCTGCACTCTTGTGTGCAGAGGAGGGACATTTGGGATGATAGGGTTTAACCAGCATAAAACCCCAACAATATCCAGCACAAGCAGGATGGGCTTCAGCACGATGCCGTAGAAAAGACCGAGACTCATTAAAACATTTACATCTATACATCTACATGTAACACAGAAATCGTAAAATGCAACCAGGCCGAAATTGCCCAAATCCTTGCAAGAACGCAAGGTTTGTCCCTGACAACGGCAATGAACGCAACCTCACCAAAACCCTCGCACTCAGCCGAGGTCCGTAATTTGATGCACGCATTCACGCTAGAGACATTTAAACAAACAAAACAAAAAGACATATAGACCGAGCATAGAGAATGGCCTACCGATTGAGAGGCGTCGGGTCGTAGACATTGATCAACGCCCGCGAAACACGGTTCAGGCTTGCCTGCACTTCGTCGATTTTCGCCAATTTGGCATTCTGCTTCTTTGCCTTTGGAGCCATCACGATAGTTGCAGGGTTTCTTCACAGCTTGCCTATAGATACTAGACAGATTACACCCCCTCGTCGCCTATTTTCCTTCTCCCTGCTCTTTCTTCTCTCTGCTCTGCTTCTTTCTCTGTTCTTCCTTGTAAATTCAAATCCAGATAGCTAACAACCAGTTTCATCAAAAGGCCACCTACTTATACGCGAAGATCGCCGACTTGATATCGGATTAAAGCAGAACTTTCCTGAAACGGAATCCGAAAATTTGGTATTAATTCAGTCGATATCGCACGCTCCACTGTCCGAAATGACGTTAAACTACCACATCTTATCGCCTTGTAATCGGGTTGCATTGATTACAAGCTCTGTCACCAACATTCAAAATTTCAGTTAGCATTCCACGTTTAGCAACATCCTGTCACTTGTCTCCTAACCGTTTACGCACTTGCCGATTTTGCAGGACAGACGGAGGATGGACATCACGGTTTCAGCACCTTTAAACTTGACAGGCCCATACGGGCACTTAACTAGGCCTTTTGACTTTACATTAGTAGACGCTAACCCCCCTTTAGCAGGCGTAACCATAGCTACATCGGAGACATCCCTAGACTAGCCAGAACAGTCCACGCGCACGCTAGACCTGGAAGCTGGGGACATAACCGAGGACCCCATTAGTGAGGTCCCTATCGTTACACATAGGGGTGTGACCAAGACGCTCAAGGTCAGTTCCTTATTAGACGAGAAAACGTACAACGCAATAAAACAGGTCCTGTAAGACAACATCACTATCTTTGCATAGTCATACGAGGACATGCCTGGGTTAGATCCTAAACTAATCCAGCATAACATCATCCTCGACCCACAGATCAAACCAGTTCGGCAAAAGGCACGCAAAATCAAACCAGAGATCGCGCTAGCAGTGCGTGATGAAATCACCAAACTGTATCGGGCTGGTTTCATCCGCGCGGTCGATTATTCGGACTGGGTATCTAACATTGTGGTCGTGTCGAAGAAGACCGGGGGTATACGCATATGCATAGACTTCCGGGATTTGAACAAGGCCACAATCAAGGATAATTTCCCACTGCCGAGTATCGACCAGCTAGTGGATACAACAGCTGGGCATGCGCTTCTGTCCTTCATGGATGGCTTTTCAGGCTATAATCAGATTCGCATTAACCCAGAACACCAGTTGACGACAACATTCATGACACCCTGGGGAACATTTTGCTATACCATGATGCCGTTCGGTCTGAAGAATGCCGGAGCGACGTATCAACGAGCCATGACGTACATCTTTAGCGATTACCTCCTAGGAAGGCTGAATGATTATGTAGACGACATAGCTGTGAAGTCTTTGAAGTCGGAAGATCATTCAGAGGACCTGGAGTTAGTCCTTAAGAGATGCTCCATACACGAGCTCCGGCTTAACCCAAAGAAGTGCGTGTTCGGAGTCAAAACCGGACGCATGCTGGGGTTTGTGGTATCGGAAGCCGGCATACGAGTTGACCCTGATAAGGTCAAAGCCATTGTCGCGTTACAACCTCCCACAGATCTCAAGCAACTCCGCGGGTTACAGGGTCGCTTACAGTTCATACGCAGGTTCATTTCAAGGTTAACTGACAAATTACATCCCATGCAACACTTGCTGAAAAAGGGGGTTAATTTTGAATGGACCAATGATTGCCAGCTTGCGTTCGACAGTCTAAAACAGGAATTGCAACAATTACCAACGGTTTTCCCGCCACAAAGGGATTTGCCCTTTTTCATTTACCTCGCCACTTCGGACGTAGCAATAGCAGCGTTGCTTTGTCAAAAAAGGGAGGATGGGTCAGAAATGCCCATCTATTACCTGAGTCACGCTCTATGTGCGTACGAGACGAGATATAACGACGTTGAGCGTAATTGCTTAGCATTAGTTTTTACGCTCAAGAAATGTAGGCATTACCTTTTTCGCAGTCAGGTTAACGTCATTTGTAAAAATAACATCCTTAGGGCCATTACGCATAGTTTATACGAAAGCAGCAAAATCGCTCGCTGGAAAGCTATCACCGCGGAGTTCGACCTCCACTATATTGGCCAATCATCCACGAAGGGCCAGGCGATAGCAGACCAGTTAACAAAGTCACCAATTGACAACCACGCAACCGTAGAGCCATAATTTCCCGATGAACACGTACATAGTTTAAGCCCTGTTTCGGTAGGCCTCGAAGCAACATTGTATTTCGATGGAGCTTCAACCAACAGAGGCAGCAGTGCGGCCACTGTTCTTACGCTATCGCCTGAGGATGTGCGTCTACACGCGTATCGATTGACCTTCCCTTGTACGAACAATGTGGCAGAGTACGAGGGGCTCCTCAGGGGATTACTAATTGCAGGCGAACTCGATGTTCAACACCTGGCAATTAGGGGCGATTCGATGCTTGTCATAAATCAAATCACTGGAGTCCATGCCTGCAAGGCGGTACGCTTGCAGTCCTATTGTGATCAGGCTAAAGATCTTCTGAGGCGATTTATGACCTTCGACGCCCAGCACGTCCCACGGACTGACAACACGCTGACCGACGCACTGGCCACTCTGGCCTTACATGTGCCGTCGCACTTGCTTAACACCTGTCCTACATTGATTACAGACTGCGCAGACCCTATCATTCAGATGGCTCAAATCTCCTCTCTCACTGAGGAAAGCACGCCTGAATGGTACGATCATATCAAATCTTATCTTTTACAGGGTGAGTTACCAGCTGCTTTAACATGCGCGCAAAAAGACGCAACCCGTAAACGCGCTAGGCACTACGTCATCATCGGGAACAGCACTCTCTGCAGACGCTCCTTTGATGGCGTATTGCTCACCTGCGTTAACGCAGACCAAGCACAACACATCGTTAGCGAGGTTCACGAGGGACTGTGCGGAGGCCACATAGCACCACGGGCTATGGCCCTAAAAATCCGTCGCTTAGGGTACTACTGGCCACGCATGGAAAGAGATTGTTTGGCAAAGGTTAAGACCTGTGACACGTGTCAACGTCACGCCAACCTCATCCACGTGTCACCCACAGAGTTGCACACCGCACAGATAACATGGCCATTCCAGCGATGGGGACTTGACATTATAGGACCCATCACACCTAAATCTTCCGCAGGACACAGCTTCATTATTACCGCCACCGAGTACTTCACGAAGTGGGTAGAAGCTGTCCCTCTGCGGAAAATTACATCCCAACAGGTTTGCCATTTCATCTTGGATAACATTGTAACTCGATTTGGTCTCCCAATGACTATTGTGACCGACAATGGGCCACAGTTTAGTAGCGTGGATACCAAATCCTTCTGTGACAACCTAGGCATCAGGCAGTCCTTTTCCTCCCCTTATTACCCGCAGGCAAATGGTCAAGCTGAAGCATCGAACAAGATAATAATCAATTTACTCAAGAAAATGCTCGACGGCAACAAAAGGCGGTGGCATGAGCAGATCCTCTACGTGCTATGGGCATATCGTACTACGTGTAGAACAGCTACAGGCAGTACGCCCTATAGCCTAGTTTACGGATCTGAGGCGGTGCTACCTCTGGAGTTGCAAATTCCTTCTCTGAGAATGGTCCTCTCCACCATTATAAATGAGACTCAACACACCGAGGCTCGATTAATGGACTTGGAGTCATTGGAAGAGAAGCGGATACAGGCTCTTGAGGAAATTGAGAAATATCAGGATAAATAGAGACAACAGCATCATCATAACCTTCAGCAGCGTCCGATCAAACAAGGGGATCTGGTTCTCAAGGCTGTGCGTGAACCAGTAGGCAAGTTCTCTACAAACTGGGAAGGCCCTTTCTTGGTAACCGACGCATACAGTAACGGAGCGTTCAGATTGGCAGATGTCAACGGCAACGAGTTAGCAAATCCTGTGAATCACGTGTACTTAAAGCGGTATTTCATCTAGCGGCAACGACGGCGTCGACAGCAAGTATGACAGCATGCGTCCGCTACGACGTAAAACTGGCACTACTCGTCCGCTACGATGTTAAACTGGCACTGAGCATCCGCTACGACGTAAAACTGGCACTACTCGTCCGCTACGACGTTAAACTGGCACTGAACGTCCGCTACGACGTAAAACTGGCATCTTTTGCACGTGTCCGCCACGACGCTAAACTGGCACAGGTGACTAGCCGTCTGCTGAGACGTAAAATCAGCACAGATTTGTCCTTGGGTCATGACATAAAACTGACATCCACAGCACGGTCTGCTGAGACCGTAAACCAGCCTTACCACCGTCCGCTACGACGTAAAACTAGCGCTTCTCGGTCTGCCCGGACTCTAAACTGGGACCATGGTCTGCTGAGACTTAAAACCAGTAACGGCAGTCTTCCAAGAATTAAAACTAGAATGTACAAATCGTCACCATCTTCAAGTGAGCGTGATCACTCCTGTACAGTTGCACAGCAGACGGGGTGGGGTGCTGAGACAGTCCCAGTATCGCCACCCCATCGGCATCTTACTGATCCCTCGGACAAGCAAAGAGGCATCTTACTGATCCCTCGGAGATGCCGCCACCACACCCACTGCAGTGGTAGCAGCTCTGGGAGTTTATCCTCGTTAGCGGGAGCCCCAACGAAATCCTCGTTGGTCACGGCCCCAGGAGTCTCCGCCAATCATTGCTATCAGGCGCCGGCTTCACAGATTCATCTGGCCGGCTCCCGATGCAACCAATGAGCTGCACTACGTCTGATGCCTTTTGTCGAAGGTATGCAGTGCCGAATCATCAGGATTGGCGGCTCCACCCAAGTGCTCCAGCTCGACATTTGCAGTTCGTTGGCTCCAGCTAACGCTAGACAGCATGGGCTCTAAGAACTCCATCTTTTGTCCATAAGCAATGGCGTCCTCTGTTTTCTTTTGTGGCTGCAGGCTGCTTAAATTCGAGGATGTCGTTCAAAGGTGCGTCCATCTGAGCGGCGAAGTACAACAGCGTACGGAAATGGCTGCTCAGGTTTGCCCACCCACTCCGCTTTGCGCATTTCTTCCCGACACGCGTCTACCCTTAATCCTCGTTTCCTTCTTCCCCACCACCCAATTCCCATACGCAGCATTCACATACGCAAATCTTCGTTTTCTGCACTCACGCTAGCAGAGACATCACAGAAAGTGATGCGCAATGCTCCTTCTGTCCGCATTCCTGCTACAATTTGTAACAGAGATATCTCAGATTGACTCGCAACGCTCGTCTGAAAGCATTCCTGTTGACATAAATAAACACACCGTTTGCATCTTCCCTGAACTTGTTTCCAGTTACACTCTTCCTCTCATACTCGCCAACCTTTCTTTTACGAAAACAGAGCCACACCTGAGTAGTCATGGATGCACGTTGTTCTTGCTTTTACCAATCCGTTGTTTCGCATTCTTTGTCGACGTTTTTCGGGTAAGCCCTCTAACAGTCAACAAAGAGGGGCCATTGAAACACCATGAAAATTACAGGTCGGCCTCAGGTGAAGATTCATAATTTGAGCAAGAACGCGCCTCGAATTTGTCTAAGGACAAGTTGACAAACCAGAGCACCAGAGCACTTATCGCTTTTTTGTTGACAGCAGATCAAGAGGACAAGAGCATTTTCTGAGCAAGGGAATCCTCATCGCCTTGAGCAGAGAAACAAGAGCAACCTTTTGGTAATCGCTGCAAACACGATCCTTTAGCAGAAACGGAACACAACATGTCTGAGTCCTA
>MNCI01022060.1:294364-307287 GCA_015680685.1 Gnetum montanum | reverse complement strand
TTAGCATCTTTCCGGCGTTTTAGCGTTATCTTCGTAGCGATCCATCTACGTCGTTGTCTCCCCATTTTATGATCTCTCGCAACAAATCACGTCACGCAAAAATCCGTAATCGTCACCGCTTTTACTAACCCGTAAGTCCCTGTCTGATCGACAAGACCGTTCAGGGCACCGCGGATTCGTTTTTCCAGCTTAGCCCTCGTGCGGATTCGTGGTTAAAGCTGTGTACACGGAATTTCAATTGGTATTTCCAGCTACCGAAGTTTTCCGTCGTTACACATGGTAACTAGTAGCTTCCTATTAATTCAATTTAAATAATTATTCTCTCACATTTGAATTATGTTTTCAATATTTTGAAATCATGTGACATCCAATTCCCGGATGTCATAGCAAAGATAAAATATATGTTATATTAGACATTATGTGTAAGAAAATATACCAAACGTCAAATATATGTAACATTCAACATTGTGTGTAAAGGAAATAATTGGAAAAATATAGAAAAATAAAGAAATGAATGTTGTATTGATCTGGAATGGAGTATCTAAGTCATGATATGAGAGTGTTCCTTGGAATTTTCTTCCTTTGGCATCTATCCCTTAGAGGAAATCTAGCACTGCCACCATCATTAGGCCTATAACCTGGCCAGAAGGGATGGCTAGTTTTCTTCCTATCTCACTTCATTTGTCTCCTATTACTTTCTTGTACCAGCTCCACCACTCCATCTTGGCATGACCTCTAAGCTCAGGTATAAATGCCTTAGGTTAGACCCCCAAATTTTACCTCAAGAGACATGTCTGTTATTACAACCTACCCTTTTGGGTCTTAATTACAACTACCCTTTCAGGTCTTGTTATAAGAACACTAACATTTGTTATGAAGAGGTCATTTGGGAATGGGAACTTGACAATCTACCCTTCTTAGATTTCTTTCATCCTTAAACAAGTCCATTTTTACTATATTTTTCTAGCTCTAATACTTTCTTTCATGATCCTATGCTCCAATAATTTAATTTCCCTTTTGAACTTGAAGTTTTTTCATGCTTATTTTGCAAAAAAAAAAAAAAACACACATGTAAGAAAAATAGATGAAAAATTAAATATTAATTTCTTAATAACTACTTCATTTTCTAACGTAATGATAGGAGGTGAATTAAAGATCTACCAACACCAATCAGTAGTCCTAACTAGGATCACATTCAGTGTGACTCAGATCTAGTTACCCAGGTAAAGGTAGGAAAAATTCTTTCTTCCAGACTTCTATTACCTTAGATATTTTACTTATCTAATTAAAATATAAATTAAAAAATGAATAAAAAATAATAAGATTTATCAATAAAAGTAAGGGTGAGATACTTCCTAATCTTGATCAACTTTATGAATTGATGGAAGTAATTTTAATTCTACCATTATATGATTGGATAGTCTTGTTTGGGATGAAAAAGCTTGATCTTGATTCTTCTTTACTTCTTCTTTAGAAATTAACTCTTGTAATTTGGTAACTTGGAAGAATCGAACATCATACCAAATATAATCTTAAATCTCAATGAAGAATATTTTTGGCCCATCCTTATTAATCATAGCAAAGTAATTGGTAAACTATGGTTCTTGATGAATACTATCCATCAACATCATCTTTTCCTGAATTATAGGATCTGATTTATCCATTGAAAATTCAAAGTAAGCAGAATATGCATTGGCCAATGGAATTGCATGTTGAATTGGTGGAAACATCTTCTTCAAATTAGGTTCATCTTCTAAAGATTCCTTTACACACCCATATTTTAAGAATTGATAAACACTACTTTAAATTTTCACATTTAATTTTCTACAAATAGTAATTGGTACTAGATCGGTATAGCTTAGGAATGACTTATTCTTCAAACTTTCCTCTATTTACTTAATCAAGTATGCTCCTTGGCACAATCTAACATTTGAACATTTTGGTTTGAAAATCAAATGTGTGTTAACTATACATACACATCTTCTTGATAGATGGACTTTTAGAATCAATGCTAAGGTTGTGTGATCTTTTTGAAATCTTAACCATTCTTTCTTTTCCATTACTTGAAGTTTTGGAATTTCAAAAATCATATTTTCTGAACTCTACTCAAATCTTCGATCTAATTCAGAATTGGCTTCTTTATAAAAGATTACCCAGCCATCCATGTTGTGATTTATGTAGTAGGCTAATCAATACGGCTTAAAAGAACTTCCATAAGAACCTTTTTTCCTTATAAATACCTATGTATCCCATTTTTTTCAAATCTAGTTGGAATTGGTATAGGAATTTCCATGGAAAGACTTCTTGTAGACATAAAACATCAACATCCAAATCTTGTAACTCAAGTGAACTATGTGGGTATTGATACCCATGCCGATCCAAGGTCCATGGTGGACATAATGAATGTTGTTTATTTCTCACTAAGGATCTTGCAAGAACATTGTATGTTGAAAATTTCATTCGCATTCATGGATTCTCTTCTAGATCATTTCTCTTCATGGGTATCATATACTTTGTTGAAATAATATTTTTAGTCTCGATGTTGTTCTATGATATGTTTTTACTGTAAGATGAATTGATATACATCTTATTGATCATTGAAGATCATTTTGTTCATCAACTGATTCTCCAACTAATACATCAGTTGGACAAATACATCAATTGATAATCAACTGATACTAATACATCAACTAATTCTCCAACTAATTTTGGTAATATATAGCTACATTACCTAATTTTAGTAATATATAATTATATCATATTTTTCTTAATGGTCTCTCTACCACTAGTAAGAACACTAACTTTGGTAGTATCACTAATGACATGTCATAGTAATCTTAAGACTATTTGCAAAGGTTAAGCATCAAATCTTAAGGTCTAAAAGATTAAATTCATTAGTCCTAATAGGGCATGATTAGTTATCCTTATGTTGTAAACTTTTAATGCACATTTCATGATATCATAAAATTATTAGGTGCCTAGATGATAAATTTGACCTCACAATTGAGTTCAAAAGGGTGAAAAATGCTGGAAGTAACTATTCATATGTTGAAAATGGGCATAATATGCTTGAGTTATGCTAAAATTAAACTTTTGAGGGTCTTAAGGTACTATATTGGACAAGAGGTAAAAACTAATTTTTGGAGTTTCATGGAACAAATTTGACTTCACCATTCTATCTAGAAAGTTGAAATTTGTAGGAAACAAGTCTTCATTTCTCAAAAAAGATTTCCAAAATCAAACTTTATGGATTCTAGAGTTGAAAAAATTTGTCTTGAAAAACTAGATTTTCCTAGAGATCATCCATCTCAGTACTACTCCAAGATGAGTTGACTTATGAAATTTTTATCTTACATCCTTCCAATGCACGAAATTCTATTTTTGAAATTTCTTTTGGGTGTTTTTAATTTAAACTAATGACTTGGAAATTAAAATATTGAATTTTCTATCAATTGATGAGAATTTTGAATTTTTCATTAGTTGTTAAAAATTTAAATTTCATATTCTTTGACAAAAAAAATATTTGGTCATCGAAGGCAAGGGAAGTTGCCAGATAGGAACATTGACAAGGTAGTGGACATGCATGAAGGCAATAGCATGCGAGGTAGTAGATGTGCATGAAGGATGTAGTAGGTGAGGTAGGAAGAATGAGAAGATAGCATGGAAGCAATGATAAGCATTGGTCACGATGACTGTGAAGGCTCTAGGGGGGTGGTGGGGGTGGGGGTGAGAAGGGCTAGCTATGCTACGTAGCCTATCCTAGTTACACAACACTTCCTAGGGCTTGTGTAGTTTCCCTAATGGCCTATGCAACCATCCACAAGGCCTACATGATTCTTCTCAGGGCCTGTGAAGCCTTTCCTAGGGCGTATGCAGCCCAAAAGGAGGCTAGCATAGCCCTTAGTAGGGCTAGCATAGCTCATCCCAAAAATGTTTTTCCAACATCAAAGAACATTGAAGGTGGCGATGATCGATGGCTCCATCAGTGGTTGTGGAGTGCTAGAGATGATAGTGATTAGTGGCTCTATCGATGCCTGAGAAGTGCCAAAGGTGGTAATAATATCTAGTGTTGAAAATTTTGGTGGAGCACTAGAGATGATGATGATATACAATGCTATTAGTGTCCACAAAGCACCAAAGGTGGTGGTGATCTATGGCACTAATGGTATTTGCAGATAGCCATGGATGATGATGATCTTTGGTGCCATTGGTGTTTGTAGAGTGCTAAGGATGGTGATGATCTACAGTGGCATCAATGTTCATGAGGTATCAAAGGTAACATTGATATATGATGTCATTGGTGTCTATGGAACACTAGATGTGGTGGTGATCCATGACTTCATTAGGTAGAAAGTGGTGCAGAAGGTAGTCAAGGATGCCTTTAGGATGGGTGACATAGAGAAAATGGTGCAATAGTGTGCAGAAAAGGCAATATGCATGGGAGGATAGTGTGGAGTGATGGGTAGGGTAGAAAGGGACATCAAATAGGCAATGCAGTAGAAGGAAGTGCACATCCTGGTAGAGGATGGAATACATAGGAGGATGGTGCAGAGAAAATGACAATGTGATGTGATGGTTGGCAATGGAAGTAAGGGATTTTTAGCTATTACTTGGACAACTATGATACTATCTCGGTAGACCAAGGTCATTTTTGGTGTGCTAGTGCCATCGCTAGTGGACACAACCATTCTTGCACTATAGCACAAAATGGTCGTAGGCCCTAGCCATAAGGTTAGGGCCTAAGGCCCTTAAAAGTAATAAATTTCTTTAAATAAAATTACTAATAATAAAAATCAAGGCCTAGGATCAAATCCAAAACCTCTCAATTCTCTTATCCTCTTTTTTTTTGTAAATGATAATCAAATAATATAATACTATTTTTATGTATAGATAATACAAAAATTAAAATAGTGATATCTTTGAAACTGTAAGTTGGATCGAGATGAAATTTGTACCATTGAAATAATCTCAAAAAGTAGTATGTAGTGGACATAATTTTAGAATGAAGTTGTATTTTCAATATTTTAAAATATCCAAACTAGCTTTTTCTACGAAAATGACATTACCAAGTTGATATATGGAAGACATGATGATTTATAAATGACTCTAAGTTGCTTAGAATAATGAGTTTCAATGAAAAATGATCAATACAAGTTATGATCAATAATTTTTTGGGAGAAACTTAAGAAGGAACTTAATCTATTAGTATTTATAATATTAATATGGGTAAGAGTTATTTGGATGAGTGTATACTTGTCTTACCAACATTTCTTACAATTGATGAATCTTGATGATGTGTAATCAAATCTTCCTTGGTTAATGATATCCATGAAAGAATTTTTTTGGTTGATAGGATCTATGTCTTTTATAAATGTCTAATCCATTATTCATAAATTTAATAAAACATTACATCTAGTGCAACTAGAGATGGTCAATGGCTTTCCAGGTGTCATGAATTAATGGTTCATCATTAGATTCATGTTGTAGTCAATCCATGGTTTTGAATGATCCTTGGGTTGTGGTTTACTCTAATACCAATTATGACATCCCATTTCCAAATGTCATAAAAAATTTCAAATATAAATTATATTAGGCATTATGTGTAAGAAGATAATATACAAAATGTCAAATATATGTAACATTTGACATTATGCATAAAGGAAATAATAGGAAAAATGCATAAAAAGGAAAAAATAATGGTTTATTAATCTGGGATGAAGTATCTAAATCATGCTCAAAGAGTGTTCCTTTGGGTTTTCTTCCTTTAGCATCTATCTCTTAGACGCAATCCACCACTACCACCATGGTTAGGCCTATAACTTGACTAGAAGGAATGGCTAGTCCTCTTCATCTCCTACTTCATCTAGCTCTTGTGACTTTCCTATACCAGCTCTGCCAGTCCATGTTGGCATTATCTCTAAGCTTAGGTATAAATTTCTTAGGTCAAACCCATAAAGGTTATCTTAAGAGACAAATCCATTATTACAATATTTTCTTTTGGATCTTAATTACTATGGGCATTTTGGTATGTCAAAATGTTAAAAAAAAATAAAAGATAAGGTTGTTTGTGTGTGTGTGATTATTGTGCTTGTAGAACAAGAACTTAGATTAAGATAAGAAGGTTTACAAAAGATCATGGTTGTTGACAAGGAATGATGAATTCATCATGCAAAGGAAGGTTAGAGAAAGACATCTATGAGAAATAGTAGACGTCTTGGCAAAATTAGAGAATGCATAGGCAAAGATGTTTTCAAAAAATAATAGATTTCTTTCTTGAAGCAAAGATATCTTCCATCATGAAATGATGTCTTCATAGAATGTAGGCCAATTTTACAAAGACATCCTCCATTAAACAAAGATGTCTTCCTACAATGAATATTTTTAAAAAAATGTCTTTCCCTGACAAAGATGTCTTCCTAGAATAGTAGGCAAATATAGAAAGATGTCTCAAGTAGAAAGAAGACATCTTCCATGACTATTAGTGACCATTGGCTATTCATTACACAAGTTCCAAGATGGATTTGAAAACATGATAGTTATTAAAAGATATCATATGAATTGGGAAATGTGCAAGCTTATGTGTAATCGTTATACAATAATTTTTTCAATCATTGTTATATTTGTTGCTCTTCATTATATCATCATTTGTTCATTATAAAGTGTGTTGTACCTTAAAGTGAAAGGATCAAAAAATTAAGTTACATTTATCCCTTGTAATTATTCTTCCTTGTTGATCTATGGGGTTGATGTGCTTCTTGTGGGAAGGCATCTTGGTTAAGCTTGTTAGGATCCTACAAGATTAAGTGATTGGTGTTGTGGCACAACACTCTAGAGTAGAAATCAAGATTGTAAAGGTTGTGGAAGCTTGAAAACCACATTCCAAGCCTAATGGGACCTTGCAGGGTTGAGTGGTTAGTTTTTTGGCACAACACTTTGAAGTGGGGCTTGCAGATTGTACAGGGTGTGGATCCTTCAAAGCACATTTAAGAGCAACAAAGTCCAGAGGTGTGCTTATGATCTACCCTTTGAGTGTAGACTACCCAAGTTGGGGAATCATGTTAATTTCATGTGTGTGCTTTGGTTCATAAATTTTTAGTTTGAGAAACTTATTCATTACCCCTTTCTAAGTTCAATGATCCATAATTGTTATTAGAGCCTAATACTCTTCTTTGTCATCATCAACATTAATAGTGAATAATGGAGGTGATATCTTATACAAAGCCACACATGTTTGATGGATTTGACTTCACCTATTGGAAATCTAGAATGTAAGGGCTCTTTGAATCCCTAGATTTTGAAGTGTGGAAGTAAATCCTTGAAGGCTACACTCTACTTGTCAATATCTCCAACAACATCATCAAGCCTTGCAACAAATAGACATGAGAGGAGAAAGATAAGTTCATGTTTGATTCTAGAGAAAATAATTATTTATATTTTTATTTAAATAAATTTGAATTAAATAGAGTAGCAAGATATACAATGGTCAAATAAATTTGGCAAATTCTAAAAGCTACATATGAAGGTACCTTTATTGTTAAGTAATCAAAATTATTAGTCTTGCAAAGTGAATATGCTAAGCTTAAAATGGGAGATAGTGAAAAGATAAACGATTAATTCTCTAGAGCTAATGATATTATTGTATCCATTAGAGGTATTGGTAAAGACTTTCCTAAAAGCAATGTGATCATTAAAACAATCAAAACTATTTAACTAGAGTTCAAACCTAAGGTCACAACCATAGAAGAAATCAT
The DNA here is from genome assembly GCA_015680685.1 of Gnetum montanum. NCBI lineage: Eukaryota > Viridiplantae > Streptophyta > Gnetopsida > Gnetales > Gnetaceae > Gnetum > Gnetum montanum. The sequence continues at coordinate 299,536 of MNCI01022060.1, read as the reverse complement.
AGACTTCTCAACTCTAAAATTTGAAGAGGTTCAAAGTGCTCTCATTACTTTTGAAATAAATATCATGAGTGAAGAATCTATTTAAGAAAGTCCTATTTCCTTGATGACTACCTCAAAGGATAAGGGGTTCAATGAGCATGATGAGGGCAATGAAGATGAAATTTCCTTTCTCACTAGGAAGCTACAATGATGGATAACTAGAAGAAAATAAGGAACATATCAGCAAAGATTCAATCAGTCCAAAGGTAGATAAAGAGGTAACAATTTTTTATATTTTTCTTATGTAGAATGTTGTATGTATGGTGGGAGAGGCCATATGGCCTTTGAATGTCCTAGTAGTTTTAGGATGTAATCCAACAACAAATATACCAAAGGGGTAAAGAAGACCAACATGTATACAAGTTGGGATGATGGGGAGCAGAGTGAGGAAGAAGTGGAGGATTATGCAAAAAATTCTCATCTAATCTACATGACCCTTATTGATGATGAAGTTGATTCTTTAGATGATGATCTTAATGATGATGAGAGGTTTGATCTATTATGTAATGAAATCTTAAATTTTCAAAATCTTTGCATAAAGTTGAACAGGCAAGTAAAAGCAAAGGATCAAATTTTTTTTATTGAATACAACAATTTTTGATCTTAGTAAAGGAATATTAGATCTAAAGGCTAAGAATAAATATCTAATCAAGTCATGTGAGTAGATGAAGAATGAGCTTACAGATGTAAAGCTTGTGAATGAAAGACTAACTAAAGGGAAGGAGTCCCTTCATGTGATTCTTGGACAAGGAATAAGTCTACAAGACAAAAGTGGACTTGGATGTTGTTCCCAAGAAGAAGAACCTGCAAAACCTTTATCTCATCTAAAGGAATATCCAGAGAGTAAGGACACTACATCAGAAGAAGCTCCTATCTATCAACAAACTTCTCAAAGGTTTGATCATTCTAATAGATTTTCTACAATAGGATATTTAGATGTTATTATTGCAATAAGATCGGACATAAACAATGGAAGTGCAATCTAACATTTTATCATATGAGTACCTAGTCATATCACAAGACTCATTGGTTTTATCAAAGTATACCAAGAAATTGTTTTATGCAAGATCAATGAATGTCAACTCAAAAGATCAAAAAATCAAAAAAGAATGGAAAATTAAATGGTAGAACCAAGAAAATCAAAACATCCTCACCAAAAAATTTGTAAGAGGAAGTCATGCCTTAGACATTGGAGAAGTTTGGTTGAGAGGAGAATCCTCAAAAGAAAAAACTGATTCTCTAGCTCTCTAAGCTCCATTACTTTTTGGCAATATGATAGGTAGGTAGACATTGGAGGAAAGTTTTATTTTGTTTTTAATCTTTTATTAAGACTTTAGTCCAATGGGAGCCTTTCCCAACCTCATCCTATTTTTTGACAAAATATATCTTTCTAAAATGAAATACATATCTAAAAGGACAACTTTAAAAGAACAAAGACATCTCTCTAATTTTTTGAGCATGGTGGGCAAGATGTCTTCTATGAGTAAAAGACATCTACTATAACTTTAACGTGTGAAAATATGTCTCCCTATCATAAAATACATCTTATTTTTCATTCAAAGTCCTCATTCATCTACTGGTATAAAAGATAAAACCCCCATTTTTGTCATATTCCTTTAGATCTACCCCATAGAGATGACTAGGGTTCCATCATTTGTAGCAATTTTTGTCAAAGATGGCCCACAAGAAGATTGGAACATCTAGGGAATCACCTAAGAAAATTTTTAGAGGAAGTTTCACTAGTTCACCACCTTCTTAGATGCCTTAGTTTTGACACACAAGTGCCCAGCACAAGTTTGAGGCAACTTGAACCACTACTATCTTTTTTGAGTCTTCTTGTGATTTTACAGTTAATATACAACAAGCTTTGTTAGACCACTTCAAGCTTTTGCACTGGACCATTTTCATTTCCATAAATTTTCTTTTCCCTAAGGTGTTAATTAGGGAATTATATTGTAATATTATTATCACTAATGCTATTTTGGTGGAATTCATATAAACTATTGGGGAAATTGTTGTTGTGGTCTCTCCCAAAGTTGTGAATGTAATTCTAGCTATCTTTAATCTTGATGTCTTCTAGGTTACCATTGATACAATGCATGATATTTATACAAATGGTATAATTCCCATAGGACATGATGAATTTTTTGATGTTTTGTTTGGTAGAGATATGTCAATTTTTCATGAGCCATCAGGAAGCTTGGGGAGAAACTATCTTACTTGCATAAGATATTAAATGTAGTTGGGATTCCTCCTCCCTCTAATGGGTAGGTGTTTGAGGAGGTTACTACTCCTCCTATCTCTAATAGTGAGGAGTATGTTCTTATTCCTCCACAACATCCTTTAGGAAGAAGACTTTCATGTATGTATGAGTTAGAGATGCTGTTAGATTCTAAGCCAAAGGAACCCCTAGCTAGTATCTAAGGGGAGCATCATGCTTCCATGCAATAGCCACAACATCTGGATCCTATCCCTCCTACTTACATAGTTCCACCTCTTGGTGATTCCTCTATCTCTTTTGAGCAATGGGCTATGGTGAACATCTTTAGGACCATGTCCCAATGGATCCTAGTTTAGTAGCAACTAGCTCCATCAGCTCCACTAGCTTCCTCTTGGTTTTAAGTGAATCTTTGTCCTAGGAAAGATCTAATGTAGCAAGTTGAGTCCTTTGATGAGGATTCCTAGAGATCTAGCTAATCCCACACCAACAATGGTGATGATGAGGAGGAAACTTATTATCCATCTAGAGCATCCATGGATTCTGAGTCTAAGGATGCTACTGAGGTTAGTGAATGAGACATTGACTGGTTGTTTGTCTTCTTCTTTTTGATGTTAAAAAATGAAGAGATATTTTTTTCACTCTCACATATGTGATTTTGTAATTTTACACATATGTGAAGTGATGTGGAATGATAGTTGTAGATAGTTGTACTCTAATCTAATTTTGGATAATATGATATATAACAATTTATAGATGGTTATGGATAGATGGTGTGTTTTCCCTATTATCTTTGTGTGGGCTCTCTTTGGTATTTATTTTTTTCTTATACATTAATTCATTTTCCATTGAACCTTCACTCTTATCCTAATCCCTAGTTATCATAGGAATTTATATGTCTTAATTTTTTTTCTTCTTATATTTTTATGCACTTTCTTTATATGCTTTATCCTTTTTGGTCATATCAAAAAAGGGGGAGATGTAGCTTATGCTTGTTTTGGGACAAGACTAACCCATATTCTTAAGTTTTGGACTTCACCAAAAAGTGGAAGATTGTGAACCTTTTGGGATGTCAAGACTTTAATAAAAATGACAAGGTTGTTTGTTTGTATGTGAGTTTTGTTCTTGCAAGATAAAACTTGGATTTAGACAAGAAGGTTTGTAGAAGATCATGGTTATGGATAAGGAATGATGAATTCGTCATGCAAAGGAAGGTTGAAGAAAGATGTCTCTGAGAAACAATAGATGTCTTGGCAAAATTAAAGGATGCACATGAAAATATGTCTTTAAGAAACAACATACTTCTTTCCTTAGTTAAAGACATATTTTATTAGACAAAAACCTCTTCACAAAATGCAAGCGAGCTTTAGAAAGATGTCTTCCATCAGATAAAGACATCTTCCTAGAATGAAAATTTTAGAAATACATCTTTCTTAGACAAAGATATCTTCCTCGAATAGAGGAAAAATATAGAAAGAAATCTCAGTCACAAAGAAGATGTCTTTCATGAACATTAATGATCATTGGCTAACCATTCCACAAGTCTCAAGATGGATTTGGAAACATGACAACTATAACAAGACATTATATGCATTGGAAATTATGCAAGCTTATGTGTAATCATTTTACAATCATTTTGTTAATCATTTTGATCTTTGTTTCTCTTCATTGTATCATCATTTGTTCATTATAAAGTGTGTTATACCTCAAAGTGCAAGGATTAGCAAACTAAGCTACATTTACCCCTTGTAATTGTTCTCCCTTGTTACCCTATGGGGTTGATATGCTTCTTGCAAGAAGGCATCTTGCTTGAGCTTGTTGGAATCCTACAAGATTGAATGATTGGCGTTGTGGTACAACACCCCAAAGTAGAGCTCAAGATGGTAGAGGTTGTGAAAGCCTAGAAATCACATTTGAAGCCTAACAAGACCTTGCAAGGTTGAGTGGTTGTTGTTGTTGTAGAACACTTTGGAGTAGGGCTTGAAGATTGTACAAGGTGTGGGTCCTTCAAACCACATTTGAGAGAAATAAAGTCCAAAACTATGCTTCAAATCTACCCTCCAAGTGTGGACTATCCAAGTTGGAAACTACATTAATTTCATGTGTGTGCTTTGGTTCATAAATTTTTAAGTTGGGAAACTTATTCATCCCCCCTTCTAAGTTCAATGATCCACAATTACAACTACCCTTTCAAGTCTTTACAATAACAGTAACACTTGTTATGAAGAGGCATCCTCTTCATTATGCAACAACATCGTTTGAGAATGGAAAAATGACAAATCATGTGTCATGTTTTAATGTTTCTAGAGAATTTTATTATTCCTAGCTATATTTTCATTATATTTTTGATTTTCATAATGGATTTGATATTTATCTAGTGAATCTATTTAAAATTGCATGCAATGCCACCATATTTAGCAAGTAATCCTTAAAGTAGATCCACTACTTTGTCATTCTATGAGCTACCTAAGGATTTATATGAATCTATTACTCAAGAAGTTTCAAGAAGGTACATTTCTTTCTGAAAATTCTAGGTTATCTACTTTGTTTCTTAATATTTTTCTAAGTTCTTTAAATATACTTATAGAAAGATTGAGAATTTGATTTTATTCATGAATTTTATTTAGCAAACTAATTTTTGTTGGTATAATTTGTTAATTTAGTGATGATTTCTATGATCCTTTATATTTGTGTTTTCAATGATCATCATGCTTTATTAATTATTTAAAATTACAATCTTTCTTTTAATCCAACATCTTTTGAGTTTTAAAAGGTTCCTTGTTTTATTAAATTGCTAAATCTTCCATTGATTTTTAAAAATTTTGAAAGGGTTATTGTCTCTCAAATTGGTCCAATCAAGCATTTTTAAATCCTATCTATAGTTATTAGTTTTTGTAGAATTCAATATATGGGGT
>MNCI01022060.1:260619-294350 GCA_015680685.1 Gnetum montanum | reverse complement strand
AGAAGCTCTATTGATATTAAAAGTGTATCAATTACAGTAACCTAAATAAGTCATAGGTTTGAAGGGAAGGGGAAGCTGGGACCACTGTGAATGAGACTTAGGAACAACCTTATAAATAAATGAGTGTTAAGGGAGGAAACCTGAATTGGGGCACTATCAAACATCCACACATACTAAATTGTTACTAGATAGAATGACATAGAATTAGATGAGGCAAAGAGCTCTCAATTAAGGATAGAGAGAGTTCCAATGATGAATCCACTCAACATAAAAAGAAAAGCTTCCTTGTAGAGATTACTAATGATCAGTGTTCCTAGAATGCTCTGGTCTTTCCCACGGCTACAAGAGATGAACCAATTAATGACTACCCAGATTGAACTTTGATGCTTAAGATGTGAGTTGGAAATGAATGAGGTGAAATATCTACAAATTCTCCAACTTGGTGAGAAAACATTTATTAGAATAATTGGTCCTTTGAAATATAACATTACATCTTTGCTTTCAAATATAATATAAAATAATAGGCCTAATAACTTTCCATAAAAATTGAGATTAGTAGAAGTAATGTTCAAAAAGCTGAATATGACATCCTCTTGAGATAGCTTGCATGATGAAAAAACTATGGAACCCCACTCCCACACATGGTGAGCAAAGGGACAATGCCAAAACATATGGACAAAGTCATCTTGTCCACCACAGAGAGAGAAATTGGGATTGGGAATCCCCAATTATTCTAAATGTTTACCAATAGGTAGACCATGGTGGAGGAGACACTAGAGGAACTGCTTAATTTTGAGGAGGGTCAAAATATTCCAAATGTGTTGGAAGAGAGGGATCCAAAATGTTACTGACTCTTGTTTGTGCCAATAGTTATTGCAATGTTGAATGACCTCGAATGCGTCATGCATAAGATGAAAGGGGAAAGATGGCCAGTAGGACAAGAGTTTAACCCCATTAAGCCATTGAAGGCCATGAAAAGGGCTTTGCACTGTAACATCAAGTTTCCAATGATATTTGAGAAAGGAGTAAATATGGACTAGGCAATGGTTCATTGCCACTGACTCCTCATACAAATTGTTAAACTCAAACCACAAAATCCAATGACTAGACAACCTAAGACAATTCAAGGAGATGACATCCTTCTAATACCACGAGGTAGCTACCTTAGCCTTTGTGATGGCAAGGGGAGCGGGCAATAGAGGTAACCACCATGGATACAATCCAGAGAGGATAGTAGGGTTGATCTTGATGTTAGTCCAGTCTATGTAACTATGTAGAATTTGTGAGGCCCTCCAGATGCTTTTGAAAACATGAGATCCAGGAAGAATGATAGTGAAGGGGGAAAAGATCCAATTGACAAAATGGATGCCTTTCTAGAAGGACTTGTTCTTAGGAAATTCTTGATGAAGCCTTAATTGGAGGAGGTTCCCAATAATATTTGAGGCATCTAAATGTTGTACCAACCACTTAGCAACTAGGGTAATTCCCTACTTATAGGAATTCAAAAGACCTAAACCACCCTTATTCTTAGGGAGAGTAACAATATTCCAAGTGACTCAATGAAATCCTTTCTAAGAATCTTTAGAGGATCACATAAAGTCACGAAATAACCATTCAAGCTTTTGGTAGGTAACTTGGGAGGGGGTCCAACACGAAGAGTAGTACACATGGTTTGATGTACATATGGACTTACATACAAGGTATTTACCTACAAGTGTGAGGGATTTAGTCTTCCATTTTTCAAGTTTCTTTTGGATCTAATAGATAACCTGCTCCCAGAGAATGGAGCTTTAACCTCTAAAATGGAAAAGGATTTCTAGAATCTTAACAATGTCTTGATCCTAAAGCCGCTTCTAGTTATAATTGATCACATGGTTGTAATTTCTTATAAATCTATTTATAGAGGATTTATTCCAATTTATATTGGAACCTGAGAGTGTGAAATATTGCTCCACCCTTGATAAGAGGCAGTGTAAATTGATGGCTATGTTTTGAACTAGAAAAAGGAAGTCATCGACAAAGTGCATATTGAGAAGTTGTTGTTGAGAGGAAGAAAGGTAGACCCCAGTGAGAATTTTAGTTTGAATTTCAAGGTTAATCTAATGACAAAGAAATTCTACAGTGATGATAAAGAGATAGGGGAAAAGAGAACAACCTTGTCACACTGACCTATGTATTGGAAAGGAAGAGGTAATGCCAAAGGTAGGGGCTACTCTTGTGGTAGCATCTAAGAATAAGCATTTCACCATATGTAGGAACTTAGGTTCAAAACTAAGTTTGGTCATGGTTTGCAAGATAAAATCCCACTTTATGTTTTCATATGCCTTGGTGTAATCAAGTTTCACTAGGAGAATATCTTGACCATCATCCTCAGCCCACTTGAGACCTTTCCATGCTGCAACAACATTGTCTAAAATATATCTACCAGGAATAAATCCTATTTATTGGCGAGATATGATCTAGCCAAGAAATTTTTTCAGCCATAGGGCTAGCCACTTAGCCCAAATTTTATACACTACATTGAGAAGAGTAATGGATGCCAATTGGAGATATTGGTAAGATCCCTAGACTTGGGGAGGAGATGAATTACCCCTTGATTTAGATTGGGCCCAAGGGAACTAGTGAAGATAGCCTCATTAATGACCTGTAGTAGATCATTTTCCACCAAATCCCAATGATTTTGAAAAAATTCCATGGGGAAACCATCATAACCAAGAGCCTTTCCCCAACTTAACTTGAAACAGGCCACTTGTAGCTCCACCAAAGTGATATCTGCATTAAGACTTTGTAGCATAGTGGAGTTGATAAGGAAAGGATAATTGGGTGTGGCAGACTTGAATGAAGAGATGTCCATTGGGGTAGTTGCAAAAAGTGTTTCATTGTGGTTCTTAAGAAAAGAGAGGATACTTTTGTGGTTAGTAATGGTGGTACCATCATTAAAAAAATTTTCAATAGAATGTGAATGGGAAGTAGTGTTGAGATACTTAAAAAATTCCCTACAGTGTTCATCTTGAATATTTAACCAAGTGAGCCGACTTTTACTTAAGGAACTTTGTGCTTAGTACACATCCCACTGTTGAAAGGCTAATCATGCTTTTGCTAGCTCCTCATGAACTAGAGTGTTGAAGGGATCTTGAGCTAGTCTATAAGTGAGATGTTTAATAGTGAGGTGAATTTTATTGTATTCTTCTGGCACAAGTAGCCACTGCCTTATCATATGAACGAGAAACTTTTTGCACTTAACATGAAGCATGATGCCACTAATTAATCCAACCCACCTAATTTACGGGCCTAGGTTTGGCATTCAAAAGGTTGGATAGAAGAAGTTGGGTAGTAGGGGAAGAGAAATAGTTGTTGTGTAGTTGAAAAAGATGGAATTTTTTTTGGTGAGGGTTGCCATGAATCATAATAGATATGGAGATAGGAAGATGGTCTGATAAGGTAGCATGGTGATGAACTGTAGTAGTGGAGAAGGCTTGCTAGAAGAAAAGGATGGATAAATAGAACCTATCTAACATATTGTAGATGCAAGTCTGCCAAAGATGGAGATTTCTCCATGTAAATCTATGGAGGGGAATGCCTGCGGAGGTGTTCTCCGCATGAAAAAGGTAAAACCTTTTCTTAAAGGTAGACCAAGTCTGATACTCAAGATTGGGCAGTTGAAAAAACACCCCTTTGAGCTTATCATGAGGGAATTCAACCATATTAAAATCTCCTTTGAATATCCAAGGCACTAAGAGAAGAGAATTTGAAAGTTCTTGCCAAAAGAAGAGCCTGTTCTATGGAGTCGTTTGGGGCATATATCGAGCAAATGCCAAAAGGGCCATGCAAAGAGTAGAAGGTGGCCCAAGAAACTCTATGCCCAGAATCAAAAACACATTGAAGGATTTTAGTTTTCCAGTAGGGTGAGAGGAGAATGGCCATGCCTCCTTTCCCACTTGCATGGGACATCACTAGGATTAAGGAGTGAGGAAGAATCCAATGGGCAGAAAAGGATAAAAGATTAGCTGCAACCTTAATTTCTTGAAGGAGAATGAGATCAAAGGCTATATTAAGACTAGAAATAAAGTTTTCTGCTCATTTTCTTCAAAGCCTACTAGTAAGGCCTTGAAAATTCCATGAAAGAAGGTTCATGGAGAAACACAAGGTAGTTTGGATGAGAGGCCAACGAAAGGTTTAGAAGTTAAATTATCAACTTCCATTGTTCCTAATAGGAGGGAAAAGGAGTTTTTGTTGGAGACAGAGGCCATGAAAATGTTCAGTGAAGAGGATCTGGAGGGAGGAGTAGAACTAAAATAAGCTTTGACTCATTTCCTTCCACTACTCACCATGAACTCATCCATCAAAATAGAGTCCTTGACTACCTTTGAGGGGATGACATGGGTGGAGGTGTGAGTACTTTATTGTTTTTTTTGTAGTTTGGAGGGGTTAAACTAAGAAGAGGATTGTGGAGATGTTGGGAAAGGAGATCCAAATTTAAAGGATACTGAGGATGGACGTAATGGCATGACTGGGGGATGGGTGTTCTAAGATGCTACAGGTGGTTTCTTCCTAGCTAAGATGGGACATGTTGAAATATGATGCTCGGCCCTGTGACAATAACTACATGAGTTTGGAAGGTAAAAATAGTCCAGTTTTTGGGTAAATAGTTTTCCACCACCAGCACGGGTTAATGAGGTATTTTGAAGAGCTATATCCAATTCAATATAATAATGGTGAATTTGAGTTCCATTGATCACCATACAATGATCAGAAATAATAGGACCCAAGATGCTCACAATGTCCCTCTCAATAGATGAGAAGATAAGTGGAAGATTGGCTAATTCCATGTAATAGGGAATTATATTAAAAACTGGGTCATTGACATTAAAGTCAAATCTCTAGGCACGTGCTATTAGGGTTGCATTTTTCATTGGAAAAATTTTTAAGAAGAGAGCCTCCTCGACCTGAGAGGCATCGGATAGTTCCACCAAAATGAAATTTTGAGCATAGTATCGTGCATGAGAAACCTGAATGCCCTGGGGTAGAAGGAGGCTTTGGACTTGAGTGTTTATACTTGTGAACCTTGGTAAAAACCCCACAATCTGAAAAAAATAAAATGAGTTGCGAAATCATTGGAAACTGCTTCAAAAATATCATCAAATCAATTTGAGGTGAGGTAGAGGAACTTCCCTAAGGGATAGTAGAACTTGACGAATCTACCATTACAACTCTCCTACCCATGAAACAAGCACAGCCTCTTCACAGTGGCAACACAAAGATGCCCAACCACCACCCAAAATTGATTCAAATCTATAAATAAACTCTCTGGATTGTATTTTTGGATGCAAATTTTCCAAAATAACAAGTAGAGTAGAGTAGATGCGATGCGAAACAATCAGAAAATCTAGATCTGGGCGATATGCTTGGAGCATGCAACCCTAAAAATCCCATGCATTCTCAAATTGAATACATCTTTTCACCCAGCAGCATCATGAAAAAACTCTACTAAAGCTTGTTCCATCCAAATTAAAAATGTTTCCAAATGTGAAATGACAAGAGGCTAAGAAAAAGCACAAGCAGGCAGTAGATTCTACACTCAAACACATGGCCACAGATGACCAATCACATGGCAGCACTTTAGAGATGCCACAACAAGAGTCATAGGCACCTCTCATTTAAATTTTTCCCCAAAGCACAGTGGGCAGAGAACAACGATTGAGCAAACCACCAAAGTGTTGACTGTTGCCCAAACCACTCTTCGAGTTAAAAATTATGAACCTTTTCCACTTGACATTTCTAAGTATCAAGGTGACATGTTTGAGTTTGGACTTGAAACTACTGAAATTTTTTATGCTTCAACAGCAGGCATAGTTAATTTCCATTTAAGTGTCCATGGAATATGGTTTCAACTTTGTAGAATTCAATATATGATTAAGGTAGATCTTGATTTGCTTGAGTAAGAAATTTTTCTACATGCTAGTAGAATTGATTATGTAGAAGGTTATTTATTATAATCTTACAAAGTCAAGTTACTATTATAATTAAGAGGATAATATGTTTGATTCATGTCCTTTTATATTTCAAAAAAATGATATTTAAGTGCATCATCACTAAGCTAGTATAAACACTACTAAGATCAAATGTTATAAACCTTACTATGATTTTTTATATAGGTAGTATAGATCTTGTAATAATTTCTTCTGTTGATGTTTCAATAGTTAGCCCACCCTTTTCTTTTACTATTATTTAACAAAATGTATGTTTGTGGAAGGTTCTAGTTAAATCAATTTCAAATAATTATTTAATAAATATGAGAAATAAATATTTATTCTTAAGATCTCACATAAACCTATCATTGATTTCGATGATCTTCAAATGGTTTTTCATAATAGAAAACATTGAGAAAGTCTATCTATTAGTGATTACCTGCCAAATCTTCACAATACACAACATGTTTAAGATGCTTTAACTACTAGTAATTTATTTGCACCTATTGGTTAAGATATGAAGATAGTATGTTTTAATAATGTTGATTTTATTAACATGGTGGGGAAATCTTTCCTCTTCATTCAAAGTTAATCTCTTTATGGAATGTCCAATTTCCTATGCTAGAAAGGAAGTTTTTTAAGATTGATTATAAGGATCCTCACCTAGATCCATAGTTCTTATCCCACTAAGTGGGGTCTTAGGAAGATAGGTAGATGAGAAAAATTATTATGATTTTTTTTTGTTGATTTGAAGTTTCTCCTTTGTATGCTACTTCTTTTCTATTGTACTCTAATTTTTTATTTTTAATCTAAATAATTTTTTAGGTTTGACACCTAGTATATGTTGGATGTTCTATTAATAATTTGGAATTTCTTATTATATAGGTTAGGTTAGACCTAGGTATCATTATCAATATTTTTTACTAGCTTCATTTCATTTTCTTTTAGGGATTTCTTTTGGTCAAGGGATTTTACTTATTATGTAGTTTTTATAATTATTACCTCATGCAAATTTCTTTACATTTTTTTACTTATATATTCAAGTAATTTAATTATGGTATATTTTTCAAGTAATATATTTTTATCCTAAGCTTATATTGAAGGGCATTATAAGTTAATATTAGAGTTTAAGATTAATAGGTATCTTTAGGACTTATGATTATTAGAGAATGCCATGGATAGGAGTCTAAAAAACTTTGATACAAAATAAATTGAATAATCCAATAGGAAGGTCTCTTAAGATGATATTTTTTATAAAATTTTGGCTTACTAAAGGAGCTAAAATTATCCTAGTACAGTTGGTGGATGAAAATAATAATAATGAGAACCCACCTAAGGATAGTAGGTAGTAAATTGGAAAAACCTTAATGGAAGAGTTTAGGTGATTAGGGTCTTCCATCTTTGAAGGATCTAAGGATCTTGTAGAAGCATTAGAATGGTTAAACTAAATAGAGAAGGCTTTCCAACTCATAGGATTTCTCATAGTCTAAAAATATATATCTAGCAACTTTTCAACTCAAAGGAGTTGTAACCATTAGTGGCACTAAACAAGAGAATCTGAGGGTTATGAAGATATGAAAGTGGAAATTTTTTATTTTTTAGTGGTGTATAAGAATATATATATATCCAAGAAGTATTAAATAACTAATGCCAATGAATCTTTTAACACTTTCCTTAAGGGTCTTATTATTTTTGAGTATAACACAATGTGCCTTCAACAAGTTAAGTTTATATCCTACATTAAGAATAATGATGAGATCATGGTAGAAAAAATTATGATGGGTTTAAGGTCTATCTTCAAGAAATGTCTTATCCCTCTTGACATAACTAGATATGAGATAGCTAAGAATAAGACCCTAGCTTTTAAAGAAGCCAAATAATAAATGTGGACAAGAGCAATATAGGTAAGAAGAGAAGTATACCTTTCTTACGAAATCATGAAAATACTAAACATATTAAAACTTTAGAAGAAGATAAGAGTTGAGAGTGATATACTTGCTTGAACTATGATTAAAGAGAATGTTCCAAGAAGGATTTTTTGAATTACTAGACATGTGGTAAGCATCAACACAAAAGTTGGAATTATCATATAGGTAAATCAAGCATCAAGACTAGTGGAAATTATTTATAGAGTTACTAAGTTAAGAAGCATTGGGAGGATATGAATTTAAAATGTAATATCCATGGTATAGTTTATGCTTTAATAGGCTAATATTTAGATGAATAATATAACATAATCATGAATAAAAAAATTAAGATTATGGTTCTCCATTTCTAGTATTGTTTGATACTATAATTTTTCATTATTTTATGAATTATCAAGTTTTAATTCATCTACAACTTAAACCTATACCTTTGACGTCCCTTCTAATGGTTTAATTAGCTAACTTCTAAGAGATAATGGTCAAAAAAGTTTATCCCTTAATAGATATTAAGATTTAAAAGGAATAGTACCTTAGCAATTTTATAGTAATGAAGGTTGGAGATTATGATGCAATTTTTAGAATATATTGGTTGTATAAGTAAGAAGGATGCTTAGATTGTAGAGTTAAAACTCCTAGTCTTTAATCTTATGATTGAAAAGAAGTTAAGGTTCAAATAACATAAAGACAAAAAAAGCTTAACTTGGTGATAGCTAGGATACTTACAAGGTTATGGAACAAGATTATGATTACTACATGGTATCAAGTAATGAGAAATTGAATGATAGTCATAGATGTATTTAAGAAGAAACTTCTCAAGGTACCTCCTAAGTTCCACAAGTTATTATTTTCATTGATAACATATTGATCAATTCTAAGGATGAATAGAATAATAAGAAGTATTTAATGATATGTAATAACCTCCTAACTTTCTTAGGCTCAGAAGGCATGACATTGGTTTAACTCTTTAGACCTCCTAATCATGGTAATGTTCTTACAGTAAAATTGAGGTACCAAAACCTAATGGAGAACGGAAATAAAATCATTGAATAAGATACCAAAATATCATAAATTTATGACTACAAAATATTATCATAACAAAGTTTATCTTAGGAATTTGAATTATATATGCATATAAATCACATCATAATAGAAAAGGATAAGATGATATTCAACATATAATTTAACTAGTACATGAAAGATAAAAAATTATATTTCAAATATCAGTAAATGAATAGGAATGTCAATAATATAAATTCATTCTAATAAAAGCATGTAGAATAAAAAATATTTAAACATATATTTAAACTTATAATTACACATTCCCTAGCACATATAAAACTATCATGTATGATAAATCATATTCATGAATATAACATCTAAAGATAAATTTTATAGTACTAGTAATGTTCCAACAAGAATATCCACTACTATACCAATTACAAAAATACTAAATAAATACTACACTACTACAAACCATCATATAGAGTATCTAGGTAGATAGGAGTTTAAATACACATCCATGACCAATGTTTAAAACTCATAATAATAATAACATTAAATATCAAACCTTCTAGTCTAGAAAATATAAACAATGATTATGACATCCTATTTCTGAATGTCATGAAAAATTTCAAATATACATTATATTAGACATTATGCATAAGAAGACAATATACCAAATGTAAAATATTTGTAACATTTCACATTATGCGTAAAAGAAATAACAAAGAAAGTGGAGAAAGAGAAAGAAAAGATTGCTTTATTAATATGAAATAGTGTATCCAGATCATGATCTAAGAGTATTCCTTGGGGTTTTATTCCTTTGGCATCTATCCCTTAAAGGAAATTTAGCATTGCCACCACAGTTAGGCCTACAAGCTAGCTAGAAGGGATGGGTAATCTACTTTCTATTGTACTTCACCCAACTCTAGTGACTTGCCTATATCGGCTCCACCACTACATGCTAGCATGACCTCTAAGCGTGGGTATAAATGCATTAGGTGAAATCCCCAAAGGTCACCTTGAGAGACATATCTGTTATTATAATGTACCCTTTTAGATCTCAATTGTAATCACCCTTTCAGGTCTTGTTATGATTACAATACCACTTGTTATGAAGAGGCACCATCTTTCTTATATAATAGCATCATTTGAGAATGGTGACATGAAAATCTTCCCTCAGGTTTCATTTTTCCTTGAACAAGTCCATGTTCACTATCTTTTTTCACCTCCACTACTTCTATTATGATCTTCTACTCAAATAATTTTATTTCTTCTTTGAACTTGAAGTTGTTTCTTAATTATATTGCAAACAAAGTATATGTGACAAGAATATATGGAAAATTAATTATTACTTTCTTAATACTTACTTTATCTTCTAAGATAATGATAAGAAGTGAATTAAAGATCTACCAACCACTAATCACTAGTCCTAACTAGGGTCACACAAAATGCAACTTTTATCTTGTTGCACAAGTGAAGGTAGGGCAAATTCTTTATTTCCAACTTTCGTTACCTTACATATTTAACTTATCTAATTTAAAATATAAATTAGATAATAAATAAAATAATAAGATCATGAATAAATATAAGTATGAGGTACTTTCTACTCTTGATCAACCTTATAAATTGATGAAAATAACTGTAATTTTTCCATAAGTGGTATATGTTTGAATGGTCTTGTTTAGGATGGAATGGATTAATCTTGATTCTTTCCCTATTCTTTGTTAGAAATAAACTCTAGTAATTTCATAACTTGGAAGAATTGAAGATCATACCAAATATAATTTAGGATCTCAATGAAGAATTTTGTTAACCCATCCTCATTAATCATAATAGAGTAATTGATAAATTGTTGTTCTTGATGAGCACTCTGCATCAACATCCTCTATTCTTTAATTTTTGGATCTAATTTATCTATTGAAGATTCAAAGTAAGAAAAATATGCACTAGCCAATGGAATTTCATGTTGAATTGATGGAAACATATTTTTAAAATTAAGTTCATATTCCAAGGATTTCTTTACACATCCATATTTTAAGAATTGATAAACACCACTTCCAACTTTTGCATTGAATTCTCCACAAAGAATTGGCACTGGATCAATATAGCTTAGTGATGAGTCACAATTTGGTTGCATTGATGAGGCCTCATTAACATGCCCTTGTCAACTGAGCCTAATCAACGAGGCCTCCTCAACACATGTAATGATGCATCCACCAGCCACATTTATGGTAATTAGATTTCAGTAGTAGTAGAGCTCTTGTAGTTTGTTTAACTGAAAGTTAGAATATTTCTCCCAAGTGCTTGTAGAAAAATTCATTGAGTGTATGGGTCTTTATTCAAGCATTATTATACATGAGCACGATAGTGTGTGCAGTAATAAAGACAAGCTTTCTGATAAACCTTGGAGCATTCTAGATAGATTAAATATTTTATTTATTCATTTAATGTTTAAAATTATTTATTTAATATTTTTATAGTAATTAAGCTAATTAAGATAGTTAAAAATGATAAGTTAGATAGATTAAATACATAAGTATGACCACTTCGAGCATAACATGTATTTGCTTGGTAATCCCAACAATGTTATTGCATGGTACGCTCAATAGTGTAGTGCTTGGTAACCTAATAGTGGATACATGGGTTCAGGATGTGTATGGAAAGTGGGATCAAATACTTATAATAGGACTAGCTAGAGACTAGTAGGTTAGTTACATTGAATTAGTCATTAAATTACCTTTTCTTTCTCTTTATTTAAGCACTACAACTATAAAACATAAAACTATAAAAATCGTATGCCTTAATTACACTTAACCATACAATGTGCTTCACAAGTGTAATGGGAAGACAATGAATGACCTTAGCACAAGGTTCACTTCCTAGAAGACTAGTGTACCAAAAGCTATAAAGTCCATCGAATTCAACTAGAATGCATGTGAACACTTTTTGATTTATATGGTTGGGCGTAAGGGTACCTCGCCACTCATCACTTGCACCATTGCTAAGGGCTTTGTTTGTTGAAGGATTATTGAATATTATAAATATCATTGCATGAAATCAAGGTCAACATCACTCCCACATGACATATAACTACTAAGAACCCTAATAATTTTATTTTTTGCAAAATGTCTTCTTGTCATAGGTGCGAAGATGTTAAACCACTAGTCCCACAAGAGTGCAATGTGGTATATACTCATCCAAATGAGTATGTATCGAACTTTACCTTCATCCTACATTAAAATGAATACCTATGATGGTGTGATGTAGAGGGAAATATTGTATTGCCCCCCAATTGATCTATGCTTGGGATGCTATTTCAAATCCTTAAAAACTTAGGCATCTCCAATCTTCACGAGGAATACATTGTAGATAATCATGACACTCAGGATTACCATTCCATTGAAACACAATGCAAGAGAGATCAACACTAGACAAAGAAGCATGATCTTGAAAAGGGAAAACATTTTACTAATCCTTGATTCCTACTAAACCAAGATGACAATGTGGATCCTTCTCCTAAGGATTCTCAATATGAAAATTCTCCACCCTTTGTTATTGGTGATGAGGGTGTGACCCTAAACCTATGATCCACTATTCATAAACTAGGTTTAGGAAAGAGTGACAGTCAAGGTAGGGACTCATGCAAGCATCATAATGGCCAAGGATCTAAGGATGAGGATTTTAATGAGTAGAAAAATGATGGTAGATACCATGGTGGCAGAGGTAGTCTACCTTCTCCTCCATCCTCTTCATCTGATTTCGAACATTCCTCTTCATCTACTAGTTCTCATAGAAGCCACTATTGAAATAATCATGATGAAGGTAATCAATAAGATAACAATGACCGTGAAGGCCACCAAGAGTGAAGGGGTGGCCAAAACCATCATCGACATCATCAATGTAGTGATGATGATGAACCTCTGTTAGTGACTCGAAGCATGCTCAACATTGCAGAGGTAGTAGAGATCCCAACTAAGCATGTGAAAGATAATAAGATCAAGTACTTAGACATGAATAATATCCGAAGGTTTGAGGGGGGATATAAATCTGATCCATAGACACATCTACAAGATTTCCATGATGCTTGTGCCTTATAGAACATAGAAAATGAGTGGTAGAAACTCAAGCTTTTTCCCAAACACTCATCAAGAAAGCTGAAAGCTAGTACTAATCTTTGGAGCCAAAATCTATCAAAAATGGAGTACCATGTTAAAGCTATTCAATTAAAAATATTTAATGTACTCCACAGCATCTAATCTAAGGTGGCAAATCCAAGGATGGAAACAAGGAATACATGAACCTTTGGATGCTACCATGGGTAGATATTATTCTCTCTTAGATTAATGCCTTGTCCATGATTATTCTCAAAGGGAATATCTCCACCACATCATAATGGATTTAGAGTAGAAACTAAAAGAACTCTTGGGATTTATGCCCAATGAAGAATATTTGAACTAAGAGCTCATCATATCCAAAGGCTTATAGAGTAGGTATCCAAAGAGAAAGGAGAGCTGCACAAAAGAGAAAGTGTAGAAGAGTATAATTGGGATCCTTCCATTAGGAAATGAGAGGTCTGATTTTGTGATGAGGAGGAGTCACCATTCAATGAAGTGATGAATAGGAAAACCTTGTCTATTTACAAATCTATTTTTGACATTTTGGCAAAGGTTGAAAAATTATGGGACTCTTTGGATGAGAAGTTCCAAACTACAATGAAGATTGCTAAAGCATACAAAGAATAGAATAGTGATTGTGAATGTAGAATACCAAAAAAAGCTTAAAATGCCTACTAGAAAGGTAAGGGAAAGGTTGTTTCCATTGAGGAAGTTGTGGAAACTAACTCTCATGAATATTTTGGTCATGAAATCTATAAATACAAACATCCAAAGGGTTGTTGCCATATGGTGTCAAACCTACAAGAGCCTAGGGTGTATGCATTGAATTCTTGACTAGCACATAGGCATGGACGCAAATGATTACCTTATCCTTAGGGCAATCCACAATAGTTCCACTAGCAAAAATAGGCTTATTACCAAAGTGGAGCCCCATCACAACCATATGAGCAATACCAACAATGGCAACAACTACAATCATGGGAAATTCCACTACCAAGGTAATAGTACCTTTACAATTAACTAAATCCATATGGGTATTACATTCAACAACCTATTTCTTGAAGAAGTTCTACAAGCCACACCTCATTTAAGCATCACTATTACCCTCTAGAGCATGACTAAACACATTCATCATCTAATTAAGGGGAAAACCATACCATCCTCCACATATGTCTACACACACACCTCTACCCTCAACCCAATTACCTCTTGCCTCATCTATGCAGGGTGAGATTTCTCCATAGACATAGCAACAAAATGCTATGAGGGCAATACATTAACAACCAGCTTTCTAGCTAAGTGGTTCAGATAATTGATCTAGAAAAGGACCATTCTTTCAACCCAATAGTCCTCTCCAACCCTCACAACCTAGTATAGTTGATTGTCCTACATCTCCAGTATCCTCATCCTCTACATCAAATACCTTCAAGTACCTTTCATATCAAATGCTACCTCAAATCCACATTGTAATCCTAACTCATGTTGTTTCCAATTGGATCAAGGATGGCAACCTTTCCATGAAAAGATCTAACCTAGAAATTACTCTCATTTACCTAGAGATTATTGGATTTGAGCCATGCAAGGCTCTTCTTAATTTTGATTCTAGTATTAATCTCATGTCCCATGACATGTACAAGGCCTATCACCTACCACCTCTTAAGAAGGGCAACATCTATCTAAAATTGACAAATCAATCAATCACTATTCCATTAGGATTAGTAGAGGACATTGTGACCATATTTTTTGGATGGTCCTATCCTACTGATTTTTTGGTGATCAAGGTTGAAAACTGCAAAAGTGACTTCCCCATCATTATGGGAAGGTCCTCAATAATGGATTTAACCATTGGAGCCCTTTGACATACGGGGCATTAAATTCATAGGTCCCACCACTCCAATGTCCAATGGAAATGCATATATCATCATAGCAATCGACTACTACAAGAAGTGGGTAGAAGTAGTAGCCATTTCTATTTGTACATCATCCATTACTACTAAATTTATACAACAAAATATTGTAAATAGGTTTGCAGTGCCACGTGCACTAATTTTTAACAATGGAACTCATTTCACAGGTGTTACTTTTAGAAAGTTGATGTAACACTTGGGGGTTGAACATAAATTAACAACACCCTACCACCCCCCAAGCCAACAATTGAGTAGAGGTAACTAACTAGGATATCACAAGGATTTTATCAAGAACCATAAGCAAATATAGGAGAGATTGAAGGACTAGACTTAACAATGTCCTTTGGACCTACTATTCAACATGGAAACTTGCTATTGGCTATTCTCCTTACAAGTTAGTGTATCAAAAACATCCAATGCTCCCAAATCAATCTGAACTCTGTACACTCTCAACAACCTATGATCTGAAGCTTGACCTAAGTCTAGCATAGAAAGAAAGATTGATAAACCTTAATGTGCTAGATGAAAATTAATTGGTGGAACTATCTTTGAATGAGGTTCACAATGCATTCAACAAGCAACATCATGTCCTAAGAATATGAAAGGTAAAACTTCAACCAAGAGATAAGGTTCTCTATTAGAATCACACACATGTATCCCAAAACACCAAATTCCAAATGTTGTGAGAGGGACCTTATATAATTCATTAAACCTTTTTCTCTAGGAACATGCTAAACTACAAACCTAAAATCCCAAATAAAAAGTAGTTGATTAATATCCAACAAGTGAAACCTTTCCTAAAACTAAGACAAGCCAGTGCAACAACCACTTTAATGAATGGACAACCATATTCAATTTTTCAAATCTCCTACTTCCAACTTAGTCATGGGGGAGATGGATATCTATGCTAATAATCCATATGGATTCTTAGTTTTTCTATGTTTTGCTTTCCACATTTTTTATTTTACAAGTAATTTAGTTTACAAATTTTTGATTTTCAATTTCTTCCATTTTTCACCATTTTTGTTTTACATCATTGTTAGTATATTTGTACCTTTATTGATTGATTTATACTTTTTCATATATTTTATCTTGTTTTTTTTGTTTGAGTGTAACTTTTCATCATTTTTTGCTAATAAAAGTGTTTTATTACTATAGGACACAATGCCACTGTTGCTATTTACTGATGATGGCTTATGCTTAACATTGTGATTGTCAATGTCTAGTTTCTATTCTTGAATTTTAATATCTGATGACTATGATATGGTTTATTTTTCATGGAACAAGAAGTGAGCCCATGTCATCTATACATCTAATAAACTCTATGGTTTTCCTTATTCTAGGAGTTTGAGGTCTCTTCCATTAAAATGAAACATTTAATCAATAAGTGATCTTGGTAGTTTGGGAATTGGGAAGGACTCAAATGTTTGTAGAGGGTGCAACATCAAGGGGACTCAATATTCTTTGTACTCTTCTACTTGCTTGAATGCTTGAGTGTTTTCAATAGACTTCTTGCCATTAAATTTTAATCACTACTAGGAAGTCAAATAAGGTCTTTGCATGGTGTGGTTCCCATCCAAAAATTTAAAAAAAAATCACATGATGGGAATTCAAAGCACACCCCTTAGACAAATAAATGGGCTACAAGCACTAGTTATGGGACTAGAAAAACATACAACTATTCCTAAAGGTCCCCTCTATCTAAGGCCCTATCTCACATTCTACTTTCCTTTTCTTCTCTTTATGGAATGGTGGTTGTTTTGTGGAAGTACTCTCATGTCTCAAAGGAGTGGATCAGTCTTGGAGTGATAATGCAAAGTCACTAAAAGGGGCTAGTTTTGGTCTAGACTAAGGATGAACCTTCGTATGTCATTTTAAATAAAAAATTCACAAGGGACTTCTTATGACCTCTATTTAGGATTCCATTCCACCTTCTCCATCATACATCCATGCTACCACACCTTACCTCACTACTGAGTTCTATGTTATGCTCTATGTCTTAGTTTGATATGTTTGAATTCTTGGATGGATTCTTTTTGGTTAGTCCTTAACTTTTCATGAACATTAATCAACTATGAGGCCTACAAACTCCTTAGGTTGAGGTTATGCAATGGAAACAAGGGCATAAGGCTACTATGGGAATGACCCACTTGCATATCTTTTGGTTTGATTACTTAAGTTCCTTACCTTAGACATTGCTATAATCATATCTTTTACATATTTCATTGTGTATTTCATTGAGTACTCCTTACAACATTTATTACATTCATTCTATAAATTATTTTTCTTAATTTTCCAAATTTATGAGCTCCAAAATCCTCTCCTCATATTTTCATACTATTCATGGCCTTTTGAGCTTTCATTTTATCCAAATTTCATACAAAAGCTTCTTGTATTTTGAAAGTTTGACCAAAGTCAATGGTCATCAATGGTGATCAATAGCTGCATCGATGAAGCATCATTGATGTAGCCAACTATGTCAACGAGGCCCCACCGATGCATCGCAAAAACTCTATATATACTACCACAAACATTCAAATTTTTATCAATTTCCTCATAACACATAGGGAGTTTTTGCCATTTTCCAGAGTCCAAAGCCTTCTAAAGCCCTTAACTTTGCAACCATTTATTCAAATCACTCCATTCTTTGATCTTGCAGTTATTAGAGCTAAGCTTTTAATCATGGGGGCCGCAAACATTACAGTTTTAGATGAAATGTTTTGAAATTTTTTCTAACTCCCCCAAAGGAATAATGAATGTAATGATCTAAAATCATCAATTTTTGAGAGTTAACCCTTCCAACACATACTAAAATGATTTATTAGCAATAAAATATAAATAAAATAATGATTAAAATTAATTAAATCTACCATAATCACAACTTAGCCAAGTGTAACTATCATAAGGAGATAAAGGTATCCTAATTGTTTCATGTTACACAACAAATTACTAACCCATGATCCTGTTCTGATTACAGATGGCACCAAGACTAAAATAACCTCAAGAAGGAGAACCCTCTCAATGAAGGGAGAAATGGCCTAGAGCTAGAAGTGGCCAACACGAATAAGCCTAAGAACTACTAGAGGCAACCCATGCAATAAGACCTCTCTACAAAGAGCTTGAGGTGGAATATATTCAATAAATTCTAGAAGAAGAAGTGCCAATAGAGCAATAATAGTAAGGGGAAGCACCTAGACCTATTCCAAGGCTTGAAGTCACTTTAACCTAAGCCTACCTTGACATCATGAAGCCCCAAGATATTCAATGCTTAGTTCTCCAAGAACTAATCTTTGGGCCATTTCTAGAGAAATCTTCAATAGAGGTTAAAACACAATTGCAAACCTCTCCCATGTGGCTAATCATCACCTCCAGAGGGAAGTGGTACATGGAAGAGACATATCTCTTTTGAAAAAATAAAAGGCCAGGATCCATAGTAAAAATCTAGGATATTCAACTATCCTTGTTAGCCAAAGCTATCACATAGGCACTGGGGCTACCTAACACTGGGACACAACTAGTAGAGCTATCAATAGAAGGTTATCCTAAGGCCAAAAGGGAGTGGACTCAGTAGTGTTACGGGATCAACCATAAGGAGTATGTCATGCTCACACTGGTGGAGCATATCTAGTTCAAGTAGTGGCCTATCAACTCAATCTAATAGTGAGGCCTAGCAAGGTGATTACCTTTTCCACTTGAACAAACACGACTATAAGTAGGATATTTCTTGTAAATCTTCCACAACTAATATATTTAGAGATTGAAAAGTGCTTCAAGGAGAATGAACATGGAAGGAAAACCCTTCCCTTTCTGTGCCTCATCTAAAAACTCTATAAAAAAATAGGAATCATCCACCATGCCAATGACACAATCAAACATGCTCCTATGGACTCATGGTCTAAAATAATGAAAGAGAAGACACCTATCATAACCAAAAAGGAGGAGTAGTTAACACCTACACCACCTACTCAAGAAACAACATTGGAGGCCCATGTAGCCATTGAATGCTTGCACAAAATCTGAGGGAAACTCTTGCAAGAGTAGGAGCAACATGTAGGAACTAGTAGTACAAACCCATCTACATATCGACTAGTGTTAAGTCATCGTAATGAGGTGGCTTAGACAATCAGTTAGATGAAAAGTGGTGGGCCAATATCTTATACCCAATAAATGCAATTGTTCACAAGGTTTGATCCCAATGCTCAAGAGGTAACTGTGTCATTATCACAATACCATTTATTCCCAAAAATCTCTAGGAATTCTACCTCCTTCTCAGTGCATTTGGAGGAAGGTGAAGGGGCCACTGTACTAGTGAAGTAGCACCAAGGGTAAGAGACTGTAGCTAAAGTAGCTACTGACCACATTGCCAAAGCATTTAATGCATTTACAGCATTTGTACTAGACGTATCTACACTTTGCGATGTGCACACATGTATAGGCATGATCAGTGAATGATTGAATGCAGCCTAGCATGAAGAATTGCTAGATCAATAAGTAAGGACCAATTTACCAATTCCAAATATCTTTGATTTTCCAAATAACATCACTACAACCTATTTAGTGCTACTAGAAGGAAAGGCCAAATGCATCATCTAGGAGGAGGAACATGAGATGACTCAAGCATAGAATCAACACTTGGCCATGGAGGTTGTTGAATTATGTGCTTTTCTTGTTGAACCCATGCTTCTTAGCCTAGAAATGACTAGAGATGAAGCTTTTAAACAACTTCAAGTATGATTTAAGGAGGCTGAAGAGGAAGCAAAGGACTTAGTTCAAATGTGCCAAGAGAACAAGGCATTGATTGCAAAAAATCATTTCCTATGTACTGGTAAGGTTCAAAAATAACAAATGCAAGAATTCATTCATCAATAGCAGGAGTACCTAGCCAAGGTGAATATTGAATTAAAAAAATTGGCCATAGAAAATTAAAATCTTTCTATGGAGGAAGTTTGTACCTTATGCTAGAAGTCTATCATTGAGATTGCTGCCTAGAAAAATGAAGCTTTGAAGTTTGAAAAAGTGAAAAATTTCTGTAGATACTAGGTTGGATTGTAAAATGAAGTAAATGAGAAGCACATCTAGATGGTAAAGGCAAAAGTAAATGAAGCCCTCTAGCAAATTCAACATGGAAGAGAGATATGGTAGCCCATCATCGATGGGATTGATGCCTACAACAACGTAGAGATTCACCTAAAGGAGTTGTAGATCGAGGAGATGACAAAACACATGGAGTTGGCCAATATCCACTATGCAAACTTGGCAATGCTAACTATTGAATGACCATGGTTAGAGTTGGAAAAGTAGGTGGCCAACTCATACTTGCTATACAAGGAAGAGTTCAAGCACCATAAAGACACCAAGTAGAAGCTTGAGACTACAAATGTTGAACTCCATGTTCTCAGAGCATGATTCATGGATCAACAATCAACTACTGAGAACTTGGCCAAAAGAATGAATGATTACTAGGAGCTAAGGATGTAGTTCAAGCATTCAATATTGAATTCAAACAGTTTTCTTCCTAGTTTATCAATGCAAAGGAGCTCTTTCTAACAATCCCATGTCCCTAGGATGTATCTATTTCAACCCACATTGGTGAAGCTACGTGGATAGTGCATGATCCTAGAAGTAAGGAGGAAAAAATGAAAGCATTTCTGGATACTTTCTTCCTCCCATCGGAACTTGCAATAGTAGCAATATTTTCATAGCTGCCTTGACCACCGCACATGCCTGAAGCTAGTGAAGGTTTCTTAGAATCTTAGGAGCCACCACGTCCTAGGATTATTTGACATTCTTCACCAACTTCATGCCATTAAAGGGCATGCTATCCAAGTTTTAAGAGTCACATCATGGTGTTCAATTTTGTATCATGAACACCATAACTTTTGTAATGTGTTGATCTATACACTCAAGCACTCAGTTTTGTCAAATCAGTCCATTTTTTCTTATTTTGTTAAGAGTCAGTCAATAATCCCATACCTTCCCAATTTTATAAAGGAACTTGGGGATGAGTTTTCATTTAGTCATGGAGGTATGATGATTCATAGTTTCATTACATGAAAGATGCCTCATTGATGTGGCCTCATCAACGTAGGATCCACATTTTGGCTATAAATATGCATCCACTAGCCATATTTATAGTAATCATGTTTTAGTAGTATTAGAGCTCTTGTAGTTTGTTTATTTGAAAGTTAGAATATTTCTCCCAAGTTCCCATAGTAGGAGTCATTGAGTGTACAGATTTTTATTCAAGCATTGTTGTACCTAAGCACAATAGTGTGTATGACAATAAAGACAAGCTTTTTGATAAACTTGGAGCATTCTAGATAGATTAAATATTTGATTTATGCATTTAATGTTTTTAATTAGTTATTCAATATTTTTCAATAATTAAGATAATTAAGCAAGATAAATTAGATAGATTAAATACATAAGTATGATCATTTTGAGCATAACATGTATTTGCTTAGTAATCCCAATAGTGTTATTGCTTGGTATGCCTAGTAGCATAGCACTTGGTAACCTAGTAGTGGATATGTGGGTTCAGGATGTGTATGGAAAGTGGAATCGAATACTTATCTTAGGACTAGCTAGAGACCAGTAGGTTAGTTACACTGAATTAGTCATTAAATTACCTTATCCTTCTCTCTTTTTAAGAATTTGGAATATAAAACATAAAATTATAAAAATCATATGCCTCAATTACACTTAACCATACCATATGCTTCAAAACTAGAAGACAAAGAATGACCTTAGGGCAAGGTTCACTACCTAGAAGACTAGAGTATCAAAAGCTATAAAGTCCACAAAATTCAATCAGATCACGCATGAATGCTTTGTCATTCATATGGTTGGGAATAGGGGTACCTCACCACTCATCATCAAGGAATAACTTATTCTTCAAAATTTCTTCTATTTTCTTAATCAAGCATGATCGTTAACATAGTATAACATTCGAGCATGTTGGCTTTGTAATTAAATGTGTGTTAACCATGCATACACATCTTCCTGATAGATGAACTTTTAGAATTACTACCAAGGCTATGTGATTCTTTCCAAATCGTGAATGTTCTTTCTTTTCCATCACTTGAAGTTCTAGAATTTCAAAATTCATACTTTCTAAACTCCATTCAAATCCTTTTATCAATTCAAACTTGGCTTCTTTATAAAAGATCACACAACCATCCATGTTGTGATTTCTACGATAGGCTAATCTATATGGCTCAAAAGAAGAACTTCCACAAGAACCTTTCTTCTTATAAATACCTCTATATCCCATTCTTTCCAAGTTGAGTTAAAATTGGTATAGAAATTCCAATGGCAAGACTTCTTGTAAGCATAAAAAATCAACATCCAATTTTTGTAATTTTGCTAAGATGCATGGGTATCGATATTCATGCCAATTCAAGGCCCATTATGGACATAATAGATGTTGTTTCTCACTTGCCCAAGATCTTGCAAGCACATTGTATGTTGTAAATTTTATTCTCATTCTTGGATTCTCCTTTGGATCATTTCTCTTTATGGGTATCATACACCTTGTTCAAATGAGATTTTGAGTCTCCATGTTGTTTTACCATGTGTTTTGACTGTAGGACAAATTAATATTCATCTTCATGATCATTAAAAACCATTCTATTTCTTTAACTAATCATCACCCTTTCTATTCCCCTTAAGAACATTGACTTTGGTAGTGTAACTAATGACATACCATAGAGATATTAAGGCCCCAAAAGGTTAGATTCATAAATCAAAATTTATGATATCATTGAATTATTAGGTACTTAAATGATAAATGTGACCTCACAATTGAGTATAGAAGGATGAAAAATGAAGGAAATGACTATTCATATATTGAAAATGGACATTCTATGCATGGGTTATGCTAAAAATTAAATTTTGGGGGGTCTCTATGCACTATATTGAGCAAGGGGTGAAAAATAATTTTTGAGGTTCCCTCTAATTCCTTAAATAACATCCTAAACTAAAACAGAAATGTAAGTCTGTAAAAATGAGTGGGATCCTTTTATACCTTTCCTAATTTTACCTAGGGAAATGACCAACGATCACAGTCATGTATAAAGAGGTACTTCAACTTGCAAAACTACATGTTAGCATGTAATTCATAATACAAAAAATAGTAATATTGAATAGATAATAAAATTAAAGAAATTATGTATAATCAAAAAACCTTCATCACCACCACCAACTAGCCAACCATGGAGACTAACACACATCATATTGAGTGTATAATGTGAGAAATAGATTGCATGAAAACTTGATTCCGATTTTAAAAATCATATTAAAATTAAATGACTTTTATGTTTATGAAATTAAAATTATTAGTTTTACTAGCCTCAATGATATCTAGCATTCAATTTTTGAAAATTAAATGTAGTGTTATAGGTGTTAAAGACCCTTTCTAACATTTTGAAGGTATATGAAAAATAACAAAGGTCCTAACATTTTGGAGGTAAGAGCCCCATTGGTGCATCATAGAGAAGGCTAATAAATAACTCTCTAACGTATCCTTTACCAACAAGCCATATAAACTTGATTCTAGATCTCAAAATAGAAAATAATAATTATGATAGGGTCATAACAAATCAAAATCTTAAAACCAATCATAATAATCAACAACATGTCATAATATATTTGATGGTGGAGGAAAATTCCAAATATACAATGGTATGAATGGATTTAAGGGAAGTTAAACTCAATCCAAATCCAAAATTTGAAATCACTTAAAACTTACATGTAACTCAAACATCAATTTATCATTCCTAATGATACAAATCTTAAGAAAATGTGAAAATAAGATTAAAAACTAGATTTAATGATTTAATAATGAAGGAAAAGAGTGGGGGGGGGGGGGGGGGGACCTAAAAAAGAGAATTTTATTAATTAAATGAGATTAAGTACATGATCAGCATCTGAACATATTAAAGGAAAAGAGACAATTAATACTTTGTAAAAATGTTTAGCATACAATAATACCTTTTTGCAATGTAAGTTATAACCTCTTAAAAAATTGTGATGGATGTTTATGGTTGGTAACAATAATTTTTCATAAGCCTTGCCTAGAATTTTCACTAACATGATGACACAAGTTGCACATTAGTTGTATGACCATTATGTCAATCCTACAAGGTGCAATTCTAACATTCCTATCTTAGATATCCATTACTCCTTGGTATGTTTGCAATTTGAATTCTTGATGCCTTATTTATTAATCTATGTGTATGGTTAATTATCTCTTTTCTTGTGTTGACTATGCTTTTGTGATGGATCTATGTCCCTAGCTATGTCTTTTATAATGACCTTATATATATATATTCTAAGGTCTTACCCACTTACATTTTATTATGCTTTCACATGTTCTAAGTATTTTTTACATTTCAATAATTTTATTTTTATCATTATATCATTTTTAATTTAATTTAGCACATGTGCACTAATATCTTTTGTTAGAGTTTGAGTTAGCAAGTATTAAGCATTACATGAGTCATTGACACATGATGTACTATGGTTTAGTATGCTTTCTTTGAATAATTTATATTTTTGGTAAAATCATATTTAATTTTTATATTTTTATTAATTTTTAATTTGTGTTTAAGCTTATGGTTTTAGACCTTAGATCTTGTTACTAGTTTGGGACTAAATATAGCTATCACTCTAGCATTAGACATAGGTATTAACTTGCACTTAGAAGATGTCTCTATGATCAGGCTACTAGCCCATGCAAGAAAAAGATTTAAAATTAATTTTAGAATTATAAATTTCTTTTTAATTTATTTTCATCCATGAGAGCTCTACTTTGGAAAATGCTACCAAAAAATCATAAGATAATATACTTGGTAACTAGTCCATGAAAGATATAGCAATTTCATAGTTAACCTATAGGAAATAGAGCTAGCCAGAGACTACTGGATTAGCCAGAAGCTACCTAGATTAGACTACTGGATTAGCGAGAAACTACCTAGATATAGATCTATTTGTAACTAGATCTACTTTTCAATCTAAGAGTTGTGATAAGCAATATTTTCAAATCTCTTTTTAGATATTTCTTAGATCCCATCACCGATCCATCATTCTGCCTAGAATTTTGAGCAAGTTTACAAGATTATAGTTATGTAAGAACCTTTCTTGTAGCGCTATCAATTCAAAGTAGGGTAGGTTGGTGTTTCTCTCTTTCGGATTCTTGTGTGTTACTTAGTGCACATCTGTTGGTTGGTTTCCATTTGTTTAACATCTATTTGTCCAATTTTTTTAAAATCTTAGATCTATTAATTTAATATTATTTCTCTACAATTTTTCTATTTCTAAGATTGACTTCATGCATGGGATGTTAGTCAATGCCTTGACCACTCTTAATTACATTTGCCTCATTTTGATCTCTGTTTCTAATAGTAATCCTTTTTATCATTCTTGCATATTCTTACATTTTATTTAGAATTTGATCTCTAGCCATTATTATATTTTGATAGTCTTTTAATCCCTATTTTTGGAAGAAATCTTATTTTATCATTTTGCATATTTTTGTAATTTATTTGGAATTTGATCTCAGCTATTATTAGCCTTTGATATTCTTTTGACTTTTTTTTAGTGATAATCTTCTTTTTATCATTTTGCATATTTTTGTGAGTTATTTGGAATTTTATCTTTAGTAATTATTAGCTTTTGATAGTCATTTGATCCCTATGTTTAGTAATAATATGTTTTTCATTATTTTGTAATTTTTTGTTTGATTTTTAGTCTTTAATAACCTTTTATATTTTTTTATCATTATTTTTAGAAACAATCTACTATTTATGATTTTGCATTTTTATGAAATTTTCTCTATCATCAATCTTTTAGTCTTAGATTGCCTTTTGAAAATTATTTATAATCTTGACATTCATATGAACTCATATTTTTGCATTTTTCTTCATTTTTGACATATCAAATCTTTCATATAACAACAATTAGATTGTTGGCATTAGATTTTTCATCTTGAATAATTGATATTTTAGCAAATTCACCTTACATCATTTATTTGATAAAATATAAGTTTTAGAATCATCATTCTTTTAGCACATTATGAATTTTAGATTTACCAATCACGTGTGAATTTTAGACTCATCATCCCATTGGCTACACTATGTGATTTAGATTTTTCTCCCCACCACCTAGGATTTATTTTTGGTTTATTTTGATTTGATTAATTGATCATTTGTGTTTACAATTGGTTTGGCCAACTTTTTGTACTATTTTCTACTAATCATTATGAGGTGGATGAAGGAAAATCTACCTTTGCCTTAATTTTCTTTGGATATTTTTACCTTGCCTTTTAGTTTATTTTTGTGTCTATGTTATATTTGGTTCTGTACCTATCCCTACAAAAAGAAACTACCTTATTCCCTTTGTAATTTTCTATTTATTTTTGTAACCTGAATAATATGTAAGGATCTCAAAGGGATCATCCATTGCACCACATTCTTTTGAAGCATAAGATTGAGAGTTATCTCCTTTCCTTTGTAAATTCTCCTTGAGCTTCAATCCTTTAAAGTTGTGCTACTAATAGTCCAAGAGATGATTTTATATTGGGGTTTTTCACCTTGAAGGTTTTCCCTAGGATAACTCTATGTCTTTTTTATTTTTTGCAGTTTTCTTTAAATTGAATATTACATAGGTGCAAGTCATAGGAAATAACAATTAGTATCAAATCCAGGTTTCACACACCACTATTATTTTGTCAAGTAATTATTGTGAAAAATCATGACAAACTCTCTGTCCAAAATTGAAATTGAAAATTTTAACAGGTTCAACTATGAATTATGGAAGATCAAGATGGAGGCTCTCCTCATTGAAATGGACCAACATAGTGAAATTTTGGGAGTAAAGACAAATAATATGTTTGATGAAGAGTGGAAAAAGTTGAACCTAAAGGTAATAAATACAATTCATATATGTCTTTCAAATTCAATATTGCTTAATTTTTCCAATGTTTCTTCTACTAAAGATTTATGGGATAAATTGTAAACTTTGTATTAAACAAAGTCCCTAACCAATTAGTTATTGGAGAAATGATTGTATGATTATAAAATGATTGAAGGTACTACCATTATAGAACACTTGAATGTATTTAATACATTGGTCCATCAGTTACAATCTATGGGGATGAAAATCAATGAGAAAGATCAATGCATCACACTTCTTAGCACACTTTCATATTCATGGGAGACATTTGTAGTGGTTGTAAGTAATACATCTACCAACTTTATTTTTGATAATATTATTGATTAGTTGTTATCTAAGGAAGTAAGAAGGAAAACTTCTACTCCTCAAATGATGTATTATTTATCAAAAATGATGTAAAGCCAAAGTTTGTTAAGAGGCCTTAATTTAAGAATGAGCCTCAAAAATTTGTAAAGAAGCTATCTAAATTTTGGAATTATGGTAAAGTTGGTCATATAAAGAAATATTGTAAAACCCCTCCAAAAAAGAGTAAATAAAGTAATGCATCAAAGATTTATATGTTATCTCATCTTCTAATAATGTTGATACATATTCATGGTATGTGGACTTGGGTGCATCTCATCAATACACTCCACATGTTGATTGGTTCAATGAGTATACGCCATCTGATCTTGAAATGGTCAGATTGTGTAATCATAATTTATGCAAAGTTATAGGTTATGAAAAGGTAAATATTCAATTTAAAATTTAAGCAGTTAAATCAATTCCCAATGTACATCATGTTCCAACACTTACTAAAAATATTTTGTCTATAAGTGAATTGGATGATGCGACACTAACTGTTATCTTTGAAGGTAGAAAATGTTCAATATTGCATGGTTCATCTATTTTGGCTTCTAGAATTAAAACAAGCAAGTTGTATAAATTAGAAGCTAAGACATTAAAGTATAAATTAAGTGCATTTGTAGTTATTGATTTAAATTCAAGTATTGATTTGTGGCATAAAGTAATGGGACATATTGGTGAAAAAGGACTTAAGGAACTTTACAAGCAAGGTAAATTTAAGGTTTCAAAAGTTCCTTGGATTTCTTTCATCATTATCTACATGGAAAATAGAGGCATCATAGTTTTTAAAGAAGTAATGCTAAATCTCTTTAGATATTAGAACTAATACATAGTGATGTACGTGAACCAATTAAAGATATTAAAACAA
Source organism: Gnetum montanum (assembly GCA_015680685.1). Taxonomy (NCBI): domain Eukaryota; kingdom Viridiplantae; phylum Streptophyta; class Gnetopsida; order Gnetales; family Gnetaceae; genus Gnetum; species Gnetum montanum. The sequence continues at coordinate 266,267 of MNCI01022060.1, read as the reverse complement.
TTTTTCTTGGAGGTTATATGTATTATGTTTCTTTTATTGATAATTATTCTAGAAAGAGTTGGATCTATTTATTAAAACATAAGTTTCAAGTATTTGAAAAATTCATAGAATTCAAAGCTCTTGTTGAGAATTATTTAGGAAAGAAAATTAAAATTCTAAGAATTGACAAGGTGCTGAGTTTTTCTCCAATGAATTTAATATTTTTATAAAGAACAAGGAATTCAAAGATAAAAGAATATTGCAAGGAATCCTAAACAAAATGGAGTAGCAAAGCACTTCAATCGAACATTAATGGAACATGTCAAATGTATGCTTAATGAATCTAATCTTGACAAGCATTTCAAGGCTAAAGTAATAATCAATGCATGTTATCTTATCAATAAATATTCTTCATTAGCTCTTCATGAAAAAATTCCAAAGAAATTTTGGAGTGGTAGGTCCATGAATTTAAACTATTTGAGGATTTTTGGTTGTGAATTCTATGTACATGTTCCAAAATCTAATAGGTCCAAATTAGAATCTAAGTCTGTCAAATGTATTTTTCTTGGCTATGGAAATGATGTCAAAGCTTATAAGTTGTATAACTCACAAACTAAAAGGTTTATTTATAGTCAAGATATTATCTTTAGAGAAAAATGTGGGTTTATAAAGGAGGAATCTTCCAATACTAAAACTTCTTCAAATGATGTAACTCCTATGTATGTGCCTATTGAGATTAATCATGAAATTGTTTAGGGTCATCCTCCTTCAATTAGGTATATTTCCCCTGGTGAATAAAATGGATAGTACATTGTCATTGCCTTATGCTTAAACATAAACTAAGGGATCCAAAAAGGGTCACTTAGTAAGGAAAATTTACAAAAGCTAATGTTGATCCATTGGTGATTACAGGTGATGATAAAAGAAATGCTTAAGGAAGAAGGTATTTTCCAGTCACAAAAATGAAGCCAAGAGAGGGACAATGGAGGATATGCCCATGGACAAATCGTAAAACATACAAGATTATAACTTAAACATCACATGTTTACTAGATCCATTGGATGATGAGAAGGAATTTCAGTTCATCCTTTAAGAATGTTCTACATAACTAGAGAAGCATTGACATAATAATCAAGGTTGGAATTTTGCCACTACTAGTAACAACAAAAAGAATCATCTTTATTAGATTTTTGAAGACCCCTATAAATTTTGTAATTTTCAATGTCTGTTTGATTCTTTTGTCACTTTTTCATTTTCTATGCATCCACTTAAATAAAATTTTGTAATGTAGTAGTCAAAGTTAGTTAGTAGTTAGCATCAATCAATAATACCATCATTTCCAATTTTTTGTAAAGAAAGCTCAATCCAACCTTGTTAACTTGAGGATGAGTTTTTACTCAGTTGTGGGGGTATGATGAAGCATTACCCCCATTGACATAGCTACATTGATGAAATTTCCTTAATGCAACTACCTTGATACAACTGCATTAATGCATACACTTCGATAGGATCTCATCCATGTAATCCTATCGATGTAAGGTTTGCTACATCAATAATTACTTGTTGATGCAACATCTATTTTCACCTATAAATATGCATGCTCTAGCTATGTATTTGCATTTTTAGTTAATAGAGTAGAAAAACCTTTGCAATTGTATTTCATAGTCTTAGAAAATAGTTGGTAAATGCCCACGGTGTGAATCTAAGTTAGTTGTATGGTGTCTTGTTCGAGTGGTAATATACCTGGACACATTCCATGAATGGTAATAAGATCAAGATTGATTCTTATTCATTGTAGCACTTTGACTTAGATTAAATTTACTTTCCATGTAATTTACTTTACATGTACTTAGTTAATACATATGTTTCCATGCATATTAAAGAATTGATAGAATGATTGTGATTAGTTTTGAGCATGAACATGTATTCACTTGGCAATCCTAGTAGTGTTATTGGTTGGTTTACCTAGTAGCATGGCTTGGTAAACCTAGTAGTGGATACATGGGTTCAAGACATGTATGGCATGCTAGGAATAGACACTTATCAATCATAGGCTATTTTAGACTTTATATTTCCATTGTTAATTATATTAAATACTTAATTTCTCTATTATCATCAAGAGTAGCATACGGCCAAAACAACATCAACTATCTCTATTTTGATCCCTTAAGTAACCTTGCCTGTAGGCTTGCCTATTCTAAACTTTACTAAATACAATGCTGAAGTGGACCCCAATGCACATCTAGTAACCTTTTGGTCTGAGTACCTCCTTTTAAAAGCTTGTCCTCATATGATAATGAGAATTTTTCCCATGTCCCTCAAGGGAAAGGCTTTAGATTTGTATCAAACCATACCTAGGGGTTTTATCTCCTTCCTTGAGGACCTAATCTACCAATTTGTTAACTTATTTAAATGCAACTTGAAGCTAGATGCCACATTGGATAAATTAATGAAGGTGAGGTAGGATTCACTTGAACTAGTCACAACATTCATTCAAAGGTGGAACTCAATACTTAACGAGATTCCAAAGCCTATTGCTAAAAATCATCTCTTGGCCATATACAAGGGAGCAGTAAATGACTTTATCAAGTTAAATTTGTACTATCTAGAGCCCCAGTCACTAAGCCAAGCCTTCTCACAGACCAAGAACATTAAGGAGGCAGATGAAGCAAGCAATGATCCAGTGTATGTGCCCTATAAAAACAAACATGCAAGGAGAGATAGGGATAGGACTAAGAAAGAACATAGAACTATGTTTGCAACAGAAAAAAATACAAAACAAGGAAATATGAGGAGATCACCACCACATAACACATCCCTTGACTCATTGCAACGATCCACTTCCTACACCCCAAATCAACCAAGGTTAAACTTTCAACGTAAGGATAGGTTTCAATACACTAGGTTGTCTATGAAGCTCTCTAAGCTTCTAGAATAGTTGCTTAAAGATGACCATATACAACATAAACAATTTTCTAAAGAGGCTCATAATGGCACAATCATTTTTGTGACATAACTAGAGATCCAATGATATCAACCAAAGATAATCCTAAGCTACCAAGGTACTTTAGACTAGATAGGTTTTTTCATTATCATTAAATGGTTGGTCATGACATCAATTTTTATCTAGCATTAAAGGATGATCTCTAGAAGATGATAAACCATAGAGAGTTGGTAGTGAGTGATCATAGCTCTTCAAGAACCAACAACAACTCTTATACAGTGGCCTCATTTAGAAAAACCAAATGGTATAATCCTCCTAGGAAACCATTTTTCATTAGAGTACCCCCATGAGCCCAAAACACAAAGCCAAAAGAGTGATTCATCATATAGGTATCACCTTCTCTATCCCCTTAAAATATTTTGATCATATGGGTTCCCCCTTCAGTGGCTTCAACATCATAATGCAATCAACAATTTTCCAATCCTCCAAAACCTAAGGAACCATTTGTTATCTGAGTTCCTCCATCTTCAACAAGTAAGACCATAATAATCCATGACCAAAGCCCACCTATAGTGATCCACAACTCAAAGGTTAGCAAGAACCCTTCATCCCAATGATGAAAAAAATAACCTATTACCAAACTAACAACAAGGTCTACTGAAGGTAACTAATGACAAAATGCTTTGGAACAACAAACACCAAGACAAACTACATCCATGGACAAGGACCTAAAGCACATAGACTAAAATCTAAGCTACAAACTCTATAAAATGTGGAGGAGGTTATAACCACTAAGGCTAAAACATAAGGTGCTAAGGGAAAGAGCTTCCTTACAACAATGGAACAAGCCAAGTGATCATTAAAATAAAAGAACACATCACCAAAATTGTATGACTTGGTCATGACCTCTTCTACATATAGGAATGCATTAGCTTAGGTTTTCACCTCCATCCCTATGATTAGAGACATGTCCGCTAATAGAGAGTCAATTCATTCTATCATTGAACCAGCTTCACTTAAGGAAAATAGGCATCAATCCATGTTCAACTTCTATGATAGTGAAGTGAGGATTGACTCTAATAATGGATAGGTGCTATCTACTTCTCTCCTTATCACCATCACCATACATGTTGGAAGATACAAGGTTTGTCATGTTCATGTAGATGATGGAACAACCACTAATGTGATATCATATTCCATTGTTAACAAGTTAGGCTTAACCAAAAATATCCAAGTGACCACTACCTCACCACTTAGATCATTTAATGGATCATGATTAATAGTGTGAGTTTCTATCTCCTTGGATTTCATAGCTAGAGAATAGTATTCCACATATACTAATTTCCTAGTAGTTGAAGAGACACCCATTTTCAAATTTATCCTAGGGAGATCATGGTTGGCTAAGCTTCATGTAGTTTCATCACCTATACATCAGGAGATTCACTTGCCATACAAGGGTGGAAAAATTATGATCCATTATGAAAATGTGGTTTTTTCCTTATTTAACTATGTCAACATCCACCAAGGTTCAAAGGCGGAGTTTCAAGAGTAAACCCCCAACACTCGAGCTAGGGCTAGAACCAACAAAACCAATAATAACAACAATGAAGCTAAAGTTACAAAAAATGATCAATGAAAACATCTATTAATGGCCATGTCAAACAAGTAGCATGATGAGAGTTTGATCATATAAAGGAGGCCCTTTGACTTATCAAAGCTCAAAAAATAAATGCATTGTAAATATATTATAACTTCTTTTACTAAAAAAAGCTTATTCACCTTCCCAACCTTATACCATGTTTCATGATTTATGTTATCCTTATATGCCCTTTCAAAACTATCCCATACTTACTACGTAAGTATGGATCATTATCCACTAAGGCCTAAACTTGGTGAAGCCATGGCCTTCCATGGCCTAAACTTTGCATCAAAATAAGCCTTGGAATCAGTTCTAAGCATCAACCATGACAATAGAACTTTACCCCCTTTGCCAATTTTGGTAGTTGCCATCAACATACATGAACCCTAGACCCCAATAGGACATGAAACCTTAATAAAACTTGTCACTTTAGGCATCAACATTTGGGCAACATTGGCCAAGAATTTCCTAAGTTGTATGGCATCCATACTCACCCTCTAGTACTCACCAAGCACTAGTTCAACCACACAGTGGGTGCACATAGCATTAAACTTCTCCAATCATCCCCAGTAGCCTTGAAACCTTGTCAAGCCTACTCAAAAGTGCCCAAAAATTTTAAATATAGTTGATCTATGTTGGGTAAAGGTCCATCCATGCTGCCCAGCATGGATGGATGGGGGTGATCTTAAATTGCTAAAATGAACCACCTAGTTGCCATATTTTGACTCTACTATCTCTTGTCATCTGTTGGTAACATAAACTGGACAAAAATAACCTAGTTTTTACATCTAAACATCTTCCCCATGCTAGTGAATCCTCCATCCATGATTCCTATCATGGATACCCTAAGGGTATTGTTGGCGACCATTTGGGACACGACTGCCAATGAGTGTCCTCGAGTAGGATTTAGGTGCCTGCTGGTCTCTAGCAACACCAAGGCCCAAATACCTCCAAATAAACTCAGTAGTTAATGTGAGTATGTGTGTGTGCTGTTGCGGCGTGCGGTTGTGAGAAATGTAACGATTGCGTTGCGTGTAAACTACAAATGACTTACTTTAAAGAGATTCAGCCAACTTTGCCAAGTAC
>MNCI01022060.1:164220-258908 GCA_015680685.1 Gnetum montanum | reverse complement strand
TGCCGAATGGTGTTACATTTTTTTTAAACATTCTGCAATCTTCCCAGCAACTCCATGACCATCTCCATCTCTGCAGAAAAATTGATGATGTAGATGTGTGGAAAAGGCATTTGGTATTACGCTCTTCTTCGTATTCTGGAATAGGCTTGCGCATTTCTCTGCAATGCAACCATCACTTGGTTGGTCCAATCGCTGCCCACGTGGAAGACTGGAACACGTCTTTGAGATGCAGAAACAATGCAGCGGCACTGAGATTGATGTGTATTCATTATCAGATAAATCAAGTTTCTACAGAGATCTCATGCCAATCGGAGGAGGAATTCTTTTGCTTAGAAAGTTGTCTAACAAACTTAGGCTCAAGTTTATCCATGATGACAAATTCCCAATGGTGGCCGGTAAAGTACCGTTGATAAAATTTTAGGACAGCAGAAGGTACTGGAAAGTCTTCCCCAGCTTCTCTAAACTTGGGAGGCACAACCCTTATGAGATGATTATCGTACATCTCCAAATTTACAAATTTTAAGCAATTTGACACTGCTTTCAGCACAGAAATCTCTTGGTTTGGACCCTCCCTTTTGCTTTGAAGCATAATTTTGCCAAGATCTAGGAATTCCAGTTTTGGTAATTGTATCGTGGAGTTTCATCATCGTAATCCCTACTCCGGCAGTAGGACCTTCTACCATGGAAAAATCCCCATCATTCAAATAATCCTTGCCTTCTTCTTTTTGTTCCTCTGCAAGCAGAGGCGGTATCAGAGACGACCTAAGATGATGATTCCAGTGAGCACTACAACGACGGCAACGGACCACATGGCCTTGTCCTTGAAAGACTGCAATTGTTTGCCTATCTTGAACTGACCCCCAAAATGGCTACCATCATTGCAGGTCTGCACACCAGTGCCGTAGCCCTTGAAACAGTGATATGTTCATTGCATCCTTTGCGTGGCGTTGGCTTTTATCCGCTCCCTTTTAATGCAATATTTAAATCTGAATTTTTTATTTTCCTGTTTCATCCGTATGGATATAAACTGGCTGGTTGTATTCAATGTTGAAAATCCATCACTACATCTTGTTGCAGGAAATTGTAGCTGCTTGATGAAGAAATCCGCACCGAAATTGAAACGCCCATGCCTCGGCTTGCAAAAAAAAATTTCACGGCTAACTCCAGGAGGCAAACAAGAAACCCAAGCCTGAGCTTGGTCCTCTATTCGCAATTTAAAAAAAATGGCAAGGAAATGCCGACAGGGACAGAGCCGCAAGACGAAGAAAATGGATGAAGAAAGAACAAGAAATTGAGAGCCGAAGAACCCCCTTGTTTAATGCAAATACGAGGGTTTCTGCATTTTGTGTTGCGTTGCGTTTGCATCTCTGCGATTTTTTTCTATTTCAATTTCTGCAACATCAAATTTTTTTAAATTTCAAGCACAACAACATCAAATTTTTCTCCACCCAAATCACAAACTAGAACACTCTCTTCCTTTTCAGAATGCTTATCCAAATCCTAAACAATTGCTGCTCACATTTTTTTAAAAAAAATCTCAGCAATTTCCTTCACTTTAGCAGCACCATGGAAGATATCTACTCTACAGTAAATCATTTATTTCCACCTTTACCTCTATCAGTGGCTTGCTTTTAGGGCCAACAATTACAGAAAATAACCAATGGCATTATCAGTCTAAATACTAGGGTTAGAAAAGCATCTACCAATAATTCTCTTGGCATCAAAGATAATATTTTGATGGTTCCATGCAAAATGATTCATGGCAGCTTGACCCACAAGTCGTTTAGTGGCAGTAAAGGAAACCATGGAGGGAGTGGTTTTGTTCTTGTTTTTCCAGTTTTCAAATGTCTTTTTCATGTATCACATAACATTATTATGCTCTAAAAATTTGAGTCATAGTTATCCATAATTAAAAGAAATAAATGCTATCAAAGATTTTTGGACTTGCTAGAAAACTCTTCATCTTGTTATGATATTCTAAGGATACCACCCTACACTCTGATACAATTGTGTTATTTCCCTTAATAAGTTTGAAAAGAGATTTCCTTTTTCTTTTTACTTGCTGATTTTATCATGCCAACCTGTTCCATGAAATGGCCAAATGTGCCAACAGGTATGTCATAAAAGGCTTTCCACAGCCTTAAATAATCCTAAAACGCACTCTAATAATCCTAGTATTCCTCCATGACCTTTATTAGTTGATAGTTGTTGAAACTTAAGTCAATTTTTTGTCTTGAAGCCTTATCATTACTGGTGAACCCTCCATCCATGCTTCCTAATGTGGATCCAATGTGGATTTCTTGTGGGTATGCTACAAAACCAATTTTACAACCAAAAATAGCCTCATGACCTACCAACTAACCCCTAGACCTTGGTAGAGCTTTCCAAAGCCTTTAGACACCTTCAAATCAATTAAAAATGACAAAAATCATAATCCCACTTCCATTCAAATTGGTACCACATTACCTAGCATGGATGAAAGGGAGGATAGCTACATGAAAGATCAAGAGGCCTTCAAAATAGTTAATTTTGATACTAGATACTACCACTCAACCTTGGCAACCCCCAATGACTTTGAAACCTTGTCAACTCTTGTAAAAAGTGACTAAAATAAATCATGCAAGTGGAGACACATTAAGGTATTCCTATCCACACTAAGTAGTGCAACACCAACATGGATGAAAGGGGTATAGCCAAAAACTCCCAAGATTGGCATTGAAACTTATTTCAGTTAACAACCCCATCCTTTAGGAGTCTCTGACAACTAAAATAGATAGAAATGACTCGGTTCTAGGATTTTCTTATCTTTCACACTAAGCACCCTCATGCTGGCTAGCATGCAGCCAACATGGATGCAACTTGGAAGATTCATGAGGAATTGTAGATGCATCAAAATAATGTCAAATTACCTTGTACTTATACCAAAATCCTATTAGCCCTTTTGGAAGCCACCAAACTTCTAGAAATAAATTAAATATAGTCAAAAATCAACTCCCTAAGGTCCTTAATGTTGGTTCCATGCCAACTAGTGTGGTACCAAAGGGGTAAGTCCAAAAACCACCTACAATTCTTAATATTTGCAAATTGTTACCCTAGGCTTCAACCATCAACATCATCAAACCTAGAAATGTGCATGAACAATCAAAATTAATCAAAAATAGCTAAATAATTATTCTCTTTTATCCTCTACACTTGCTAGAATGGAACCAAAGAGGTGACTCCTAAAACCAGTTAGAAATCCTAGAAATAGCCTAATTTTGATCCTAAACCCTAGCCCTAGATACTAATGACCCTGGGAGTTGACATGCATGGTCCATTATGATCAAAACTATCCTAGATCTATTATTTTTTATCCATCCACATTGAGCACCCCCTCATCCATACTAGACAAAATGGATGAGTTGCCTTTCCCCCTTAGATAGCAAATAGATACCGCAAGAAACCAAAAACCTATAATGGTAAATCTTAGGACCTCATAGCTTTGAGATTGTACTTATTTAATCTTATTTTGATTTTTGAGATTCTTCAACTCTCCTCCTCCATTCTAGATCAATTCCCCATTATGAATTAGGGGGCTACAAACTTGCATGATCCTCAATAGTCTCCAAAAATGAGAAAATTTGATCAAAACTTAGGAAATCATAGTTTGCAATCCTAAGAGAGTAGAAACCTGCTTGATTTGCTTCCCAAACCATCCTAAGATCAAAAGGCAAGGGCACCCCCTTTACTTCATGCTAGCTAGCATTTATTTGGCATGGAGACTACTCCAAAGTTATTTTAACACTTAAAACCTAATCCAAATAGCCTCAAACCATAGCTAGGGGATGCACAACTACTAGATCTTGGTTCTAGTTGTCCATCCAACCCTATGTAATCCTATTTTGGCTCAAATTTGGATCCTATAGTCTAGGCCCCTTCCATCCATACTTGCTAGCATGGAGCTATGGGGTGTAACTCTAAGACCTATGTTTTAACCATTTTTGACCTTCAAATTGATCAATTTTGATAGATCTAGCCCCATGTTACCTTGGGAAGGCCCTGGAACCCTAGTTGTGATACTCTTGATGCCATAAAACACATTTTCATTATTCTGCACATTGCCTCCATGCTGGGCAACATGGATGTAGCATGGAAGACACTTTTAGACTCCAATGGGTGATTCCTATGGTTGAAACTCTTGGCAAGACTAGTCTATTTCCTTCCCTAGCCAACTACGTTAACATGCAAGCCATTGAACATAAAAAAATGTTCAAAAAAATCCTAGGAAACTATCTAGATGTCCCATCCATGGTAGGGGTCACCCCTTCCATGTTGGTCAACATGGATCCAGCATGGATGCCCTCAAACCCTTGCTTTTATAGTTCAAACAATCCAAAAATATCATCTCTTGATGTGCAACCTTATCCAATAGTCTTGTAGCCTCAAACCATGGATACTAAGTCTTAAAACTAGAAAAATATAACTATATTTGACTTATATTAGCTAAATCTAGCCACATATAGCCTATCTTGTTTGATTTGACCTTATTTCATGATTCTTCAATTTGTTTCTAGTCTTGTTTTACATGGTTCATCTCCTTGGTGCCATAGACCCCATACATAACTTCATGTTTATTATATTCTCTCTGTTATAGCCTTTTTTAACCTTTTTTTAGCCTTTAATTGGTCTTGGATGATGAGGTTTGATCTTCCTTGTTTACCATTTAACACCATGTAACCATGGCCCACTAAGGCCTAAATTGATAGAAGTATAATCATAGTTGATCATGTTTTAACCTATTTTAGCATCAATTTAATTTTTTAACCTTATTTTTCTTTATTATTAATGCATTTTTACATTATTTAACAAGTTTATTGCACAGGTGTCACTTGATGTGCTTCTGTTGGCATGTAGGATTCAACTAGGAGAAGGAGGAAGCAAACTCAACTAGCCTTAAAGCCTTAATTATCCTCTCTTGTGATGTTGTCAAACCAAGTTGACCTTAAATATACAAACCTCAAGACTTGAAACCATTACATTATATAGCCATAATACCTTGAAGTAGCATGACTATCATTAACCTTGGAGCCACAAACATCACAAACAATCCCCTAGTCAAACTTCCATCTAAGACCATAGTGGCAAGGAGAAAACACATCAATTCAAGTTCATCACTAGAACATAAGATTGTTCATAGCCACATCAAACCCTTATTATGCATTTTAAAGCCATCACATAGCCCATATTTCATCTATTACTCACATGTTTTCTTTTAGTATTTTTTACTATTATAGAAAGGTTGTAATGAATGACTAATGTTGACAATTTCAAAGATCTATAAAAAGCAAGATTGCATGACATTTTTCTATGGTCCACTATGACCTTAAATTAGAACCACAACTTTCCAAGGCCTATTACTATTAACATGGCTTACCACATCCTTAAACTGGAAACACTAGTAACTTGGGTAACTTGGCCTTATCATCTTTGTGGCCTTATGCATTGTAACAAGATAACATGATTTCTTTGTTTGGTTTTCTTGTCCTCTTGGATTTGGGCTTATAGGATGAAGCCTAGAGTCATTGCAAAAGCATAACTCATCATGGAAGCAAGTCACCATGTGGCCTTGATGCACAAGATTCAATGAGTCTATCTTGCTTTCTCAAGAGTGCTTATTTCACATCATTCCCATTACCATCTCTTTGAACCCAACCCTATAGCCTAAATATAACCTTCCTCATCCTAAGTAATAATGATGACCTATGTTCAACATTTACGCATTATGGCCATGTGACATCCCCTTTGTCAGGCTTTGAAATTAAGTCCATTGAATGCAATGCATCTTGTTCAATGAGAAAACCAAATCAAGTTGGCCTTATCAGAGAAAACTAATGAAGGTTTCGCCTCCAAAACAAAAAAAATGGAGATGTAAATTTCCCAAGAAGCTAGAAGGCTGAAAAAGACTAAAGAATGAACCAATGGCTTTGAATATAGAAAGGAAGAAGCCTAATGACTAGAGAGAATATGGACCAAGATATTGGTTACTCAAACACATATGCTAACTGAACCACACTTCAAAACATGAAGTGCCAAGTCCAATTGCTTAGCCTACATGTTATTTTCATACCATAGCCATGCTATTAACACTTGAAAAGCATTGTTATCCTTCACAACCATTTCTCTATAAGCTTGCTATCATTTCCTAGTCATAGCCTTAAACCATCATCACCAGAACCTTTTAGCATGATTTGACACAACTGAGTTAAGCATGAAGTGGAAATGTTGGTGATGGACCTACAACAGTGTTTTGTATTCTTTGTTGGTGCCTCTTGGGTCAATCCTCTAGATACCAACAAAGAGGCACCATTGAAACACCATCAAAATTTCATGTTGTAACCATGTCAATCATGTAACCTTCACCCCATTAAACCCAAGGCAAGAAATTTATTTTAAATGTGAATATTTTAATCCAAGAGATGCAATTTCACATAATTTATATTTTTGGGGCTGAAACATGCTTCATAAGTGGTTAAAGCTTCATCTCCCAAGTGAGAAAAGCTATATAATGTCTATATTTTGGCTTATGAGGGTTAAAAATGCCTTTTGGAATGCCAAAATTGGCATTTTGATGGGTTTTATGGGGGGTATAGCATTTTCTACACTAAAAATGCATCCATGGAGGTGTAACTCACCTACCTCTTAGCATGAATGCATGGGGGTGTACCTTACCTGACTCTAGCATAGATGCATGGGTGTGCAATTCACCTACCCTTAGCATGGATGCATGGGGGTGCAACTCACCTACCTATAGCATGGATGCATGAGGGTGCAACTCACCTACCTTTAGCATGGATGCATGGGGATGTAACTCACCTACCTTCAACATGGATGCATAGGAGTATAACTCACCTACCCCCAACATGGATGCATAGGAGTATAACTCACCTACCCCCAACATGGATGCATAGGAGTATAACTCACCTACCCCCAACATGGATGCATAGGAGTATAACTCACCTACCCCCAACATGGATGCATAGGAGTATAACTCACCTACCCCCAACATGGATGCATAGGAGTATAACTCACCTACCCCCAACATGGATGCATAGGAGTATAACTCACCTACCCCCAACATGGATGCATAGGAGTATAACTCACCTACCCCCAACATGGATGCATAGGAGTATAACTCACCTACCCCCAACATGGATGCATAGGAGTATAACTCACCTACCCCCAACATGGATGCATAGGAGTATAACTCACCTACCCCCAACATGGATGCATAGGAGTATAACTCACCTACCCCCAACATGGATGCATAGGAGTATAACTCACCTACCCCCAACATGGATGCATAGGAGTATAACTCACCTACCCCCAACATGGATGCATAGGAGTATAACTCACCTACCCCCAACATGGATGCATAGGAGTATAACTCACCTACCCCCAACATGGATGCATGGGGATGCAACTCACCTCCAACATGGATGTCATCTCCCTAGCATGAAAGATCTACCTCCAATGTGGATGTCATCCCCCCATCATGGGAGACCTTCCCTAGTGTGGAAGATCTACCTCTAGCATAGAATATCTACCTCTAGCATGGATGCCATCCCCCTAGCATGGAAGATCTATCACCAGCATGGATGTTGTGCCCCCATTACTATTTATAGTGAATAGAATGGCCATGGGGGTATGGCACTTTCCATACATATTTACCCCCTTAGAATTGGGCACCCATTTCATCTATACATGGCAAAAATTTGTAGCAATTTTTCAGCCAAATTATGGCCCCATTCATTTCCAAAACCTATAAGAACCAATACCAAACACCATTTTAAGCTAGAACCCCCTTGGCATTGCCATCCTTTGGCATCTTCAGCTTTCAAGAGCTCTTGGAAACCTACAAAAACATAGCTTCTTTGATTTGCTTAGCTTGGAACCCCCATAGCCATTATTACCCCTCTTTGAGATTATGAATCCCTAACACATCTCATCCCCCTTCTACATCACTAACATTGTAGACCTGGTGCAAGGAATAACAATGGTTCAAAAGCATTAGGAGTTGTGGAGTATCCGGATCATGGAGGAATAGATCCCAAGCCTTCATTAAAGTGAACCCCTTGAAACCCCAAGCACATTTTTTTATACATTCATGAACCATTCTTTATTTCTTGTAAAATAAAGTTTATAGTTCTATTTGTATGCAAGATAGATTTATTTTTTCCATTTTAGTGCATTTATTTTCTCATCTCTACATTGTATTTTTATTTTTCTACCCATGTTTTAAGTTTTCCAAGTCTCTAGGTGATATGTCAGACTCTCTAGTGCACCTTGAATCCCATTTTTAGAGGCCTTACGGATTTGGGATTAAAGCTATTGCATTGAGATTTTTGGTTTTCCAGTGACCAAATTTTTCAATCGCTACAAGATATAGGTTGATGTTTTCATCATTCTTAAATGCAATCTAGCATCAATTTTAACAAATGTTAATATAAGTACAACTAAATTCACATATTATTGTTGAGTTTATTAAAGAATGAGATTGAAATAAGCTTAATAATAGATAAGCTAAGGTTTTTCCATCTTTTATTATTAAGCTTAATAATAAAAGCTAAGGTTTATTTACATTATGACAAGAAATAAAGTTATGGATTTTTCAACAAAAGCAATGTCAACTAGAATCATTTTGAATAGTAGTTTCAATGATGTGGTATGATTTGGCACATTATAGAATGCCTTTTCAATGGATAAGCAATGGTTAACTTAGTACAAAGCATAGAAGAGCAATAGAAAATTTGGATTTGTGCTTAGCATATGTATAATAATGTAATTGATATGGATGAATTTTCATGTATTATTTTATGTTATATATGTGCTATTAAAAGCAAGCAAGACTTAATTAGTTTTCCATCCTACAAAGGATATTTTCTAGAATTGGTTGAAAGGATAAAAAAGCTTTTGAAGGTATCCCCAAAACTAGTAGACCTTTTCCTTTATATTATTTTATAGTTTTATCTCTTTTTCATGTTTGTAAAGTGAAGTAAGGTTTTATCTTTGATATACATTTGTCCCAAATTTCATAATCATTTATATACATTCTTGTATATTTCTTTAATTAATTGAAATGTTGGGTACATTATGTCTTATATATTTTTAACCATCTTTCTCAATCATTTCTTCTATTATGTTTCAAACCAATTTTTAATTATCAATTTTCCTTAACCTTAACAGTTAGGGACATCTCTTTTAATCCCCTTTTTCTTTCCTATATATATGTTTTGCAAGTTTTTGAATAATGAATATGACTTACTATTTAAACTGACATCTCAGGTAAGATCTCTTATCTATGAAAATGATGTTTTAGGTGAGGCATCTGACCAAAACCTAAGATGTCTTAAATGAGACCTCTCCACTATAACTAGAACATCCTAGCTCTAGATGAGATGTCTCTAAATTAATAGACATCTTAACTGAGCGATGTATTTTTGCTAGAGATGTCTAGAAAAGCTCAAATAAGACCCATATGAATGGGAAAATTTTTGGAAACTTCCATCCCAATTCGGAAAACAACTATAACGTAATCAAAAAAGATGGAAAAAACTAAGCAGAAGGTGAAAAGACTTGGAAAACATCTAGAAAAACTCAGGATGAGTTAAGGAAAGGTTTTTAGAATTCTTATATTCTAGCTTATATAAATATTGATGTATTTATCATTGTTTATAGGACCATGAATGAGAGAAAAAGCTCTTGAGAGTAGGAAGGTATGCAAGAAAGAGTGGATGAGCACATTAAGTGAGTGCAATTAGTGATTACAACTCCAAGATCAACTTGTGTGTGTTCATCTATGTGTTTTATTCTCTTGTATCTCACTTATGAGCTAAAGATCTTAGTCTTACGATGTCAATTGATCATATCTTGTATTAAGAAAATCCATTGTGTAGTTGTAGAGCCTCATGTTCTACTATATCATTCAAGTGTGATAGGTTTTGGATGTTTGTGGGTTGTAGGAATATTACTATAATCTTCTAATTATATTAATTGGAGATAGCTAGTTTTCTTATTTTCTAGAAAATAATTCTATATTTTCATAATATCTAGATTTTATATTTGAAGGTGATTTATTTGGGAGTGAACTTAGTCCAACGTATTGATATCAAAGTCTAGTTTTATTATTACTTCGAAATTGATTAAGGATTTTATCAATTTAAAATGACACTTAGGAAGAAAGAGGTACAAGCTTTAAATCAAGACATGGAGAGCATGAAGTTGGCCTTCCAACTAATGGTAGCTTGATTGGACAAAATTAGTCTGAAGGTAGACCAAAATTCCAGTCCTAGCTATATCTACACCATCAAAGGTGAGGAGCATGTACATTTAGATGAAGAAGTTTCACATCAAGATAGTGATGGAGTTGATAAAGAGGAAGGAAAACCTAGCTATGGGAGTGTAGGAAATCATTAGCTAAAGATTCCAATGGAAGGAAATCCTATTCCTTATTTTTTGAACTCCAAGGGTTCCAATGTTGTTCAATACTTCTTCAAGTAAGCTTGAGAAGGAAGATGAGGTAAGGCTAGCTAGAGTGTGTATAAATGCTACAAGATTTTCATACATGAAGTTGAAGACTTTTAATGGTGTAGATGGCACCAATGCTTTTGCAAGTTAGTTGAAGGTACTTGAGAAGCACCATCAGTTGGAAGAAGTACCAAATAATTGAGGATACCTATTGCTAAATCTATATTAGAAGGTATGGGCTCTACTTGGTGGAAAAAGAAACCCCAAGATTACGTAATACAAAATAGTCAATGGATCATAGATTAGGATGTAATGAAATATAGGTTGAAGAGAAAGGTTAAGTAGTCTTGTTAGAAACAAGAAACCATTATGAAGTTGAAATTCCTAAGGCAAGATGATAAGGATGTCAAAGAAATCTACCTTGTATTTTGTGATCTATTCAATCAAGCTAAGGTAAAATGGAAGGAATATAAATAGGCTTAAAACTTTTAATAAGGCCTCAAAATGGTGTAGCAACAACAATTTTCTTTTTATAAGCCACAAACTCTTGATAAGGCCTATGATTTGGCACTCAAAGTTCAAAGGAAATTAGGTGGATTTGCAAACAAGAGCAACAAAACCTCCAAGGAGAAGTAAAATGGATCTATATTTGATAAGGGATCCAAGTTCAAATTTGAAAACAAGGAGGGTAGCCAAGATAGGAAGACTGAAAGAGGTAATGATAAGGACAAAGCTAAGAAGGACCAAGGCAAAGAAGGTAATGGTCAAGGTAACACCTCATCAAAAATTTAGTGCTTCAAATGTGGAGAATGCGAACACAAGAAATGGGAATGTCCACTTCACAAAGAATCCAAGGATAAAGATATGCAGATCATGAAGGTGGAGGAGACATCAATCCAACCTCTTTAGAGAGGTAATTCTAATGCTTAAAAAATTAATGATGTTTCTGATTTTAATTCATGTGCATTCATGGGAAATGTTAATAGAGGAGATCATCTTGATAGGAAATTATTATTTCGGATTGAAGCTAGTTGTTTTCTTATTGAGGAATGGATTCATGCTTTTTATTAATGATGTAGCCCAAGAAAATGCTATTTCTTCTAGGGTGGTTGCTAAATTGTGTTTGGTAACTAATCCTCATCTGAGACCCTAGAAGGTGCACTAGATGTCTAGGGATTTTTCCCAAGAGGTGAGGGAACAATGTACTTTTCAATTTAAAATTAAAACTCTTCATGATGATGTGCAGTATGATGTACTTCCAATAGATTGTGTTGATGTAATTCTTAGTAGACCTTGTAATTTCGACAATGGTGCTTAGTGTGATGGAGCAAGAAATGTGTGAAATGTTACTAGTCATAATGGAATCCATGATTTGATTTATATGACAGTTAAACAAGTGAGGCATTAATGAATTCTTAAAATTTTTAGGAGAGAGGAA
Source organism: Gnetum montanum (assembly GCA_015680685.1). NCBI lineage: Eukaryota > Viridiplantae > Streptophyta > Gnetopsida > Gnetales > Gnetaceae > Gnetum > Gnetum montanum. Next base: position 246,967 of record MNCI01022060.1, on the reverse strand, counting down.
ATATATTAAGCAACATGGTAAAAACTAGTTTTGGTTTTTTTGTTATGACAACAGTTGTTACTAACCATGATGATATGTAGGTTGAACTTTCTATAGGTGTGCTAGGCTTAAAGAAGAAACTTTCCAAGGTGTTTAAGAAGGAATTGGATGGACTACCACTGATCAGGAAGTTATAGAATCATATTAACTTCATCCTTGATGTTACCATTTCAAATAAGAGAGCTTTTTTTATGTCACCAAATAAAAGGGCTAAATTGCAAAGTCAAGTAGAGAGATTACTTGCCATTGGCTTCAAGAGAGAATCCATTTCACCTTGTGCAATTCCAACCTTGCTAGTGCAAAAGAAGGATATTGATGAATGAAGGATATGCATTGATTTTAGGGTAGTGAAGAAGATAATAGTGAGGTACATGTTTCCTATTCTAAAAATGAATGATATTTTTGATGTCCTTAACAATATGGAGATTTTTAGCAAAAATGTTTTGAAGAGTGATTACCATCAAATCAGAATCAGTTCTAGTGATGAGTGGAAGACAACTTTCAAAATACTTGATGGATTATTTTGATGGTTGATGATGCCATTTGGGCTTATGAATTCACCTACTACATTCATGAGGTTGATGCATGATGTATTGAAGGACTTGATTAGTAAGTGTTGTATTATCTCTTTTGATGATATTTTGGTGTATCACTCTAATGAGGAAGAGCACTTGGATTACTTGAGGATGATATGTCTTAAGTTGGAGGACACAAAACTAGTAATAAATGTTAAGAAAAGTTATTTCTCTAAGAGGAAAATCACATATTTGGGCCATAACTAGATTTGACTAGAAGATACCAAGGTAAAGACCATTAGGGATTAGTCAACTTCTAATAATGCTAGGGAGGTAAGATCATTTCTTGATTTAGCAAGTTTTTATAAATGTTTATTAAAACATTTAGTGGTATTTCATGACCTATGTTTACTTTGTTGAGGAAAAATAAGGAATTTAGGTGGAATAATAAAACCCAAGGGAGCTTTAACTTGGTTAAACAAAATATTACTAGTGAACTAGTGCTTCCAATTCCATATTTTAAGAAAATTTTTCAATTGGAGGTGAATGTAAGTGGACTTTCCATTGGTGGGGGACTTTCATAGGAAGGTAGGCCTATTGATATCTTTTCTAAAAAGTTGAATAAGCTTAGGAAAAAATATATCATATATGAGAAGGAATTATATGCTATTCTTCAAGTAATCAAGCATTGGAGGCATTACTTGTTGCCCAAGGAATTTGACTTGATAATGGAAAATAAAGGACTTCAATTTCTAAACTCACAAAAGAAGTTGAGTGTAAAGATACACAATTATAGGAGTTCAATTTTATGTTAAAGAAGAAAAGTGAAAAAGCCAATGTGGTGGCTAATGCATTATCCAAGGTGCATGTGGAAAATTTTAGTGTACCTCATGTGGAAGGTATGGGTGATTTTTCTTCTTTGTATGATAATGATGTTGATTTTGCATAGGTCTGGAGGAGCCTCAAAGAGCCATTGATGAATAGAATAGACCAATGGAGGAACAACCATATTCAAGATGAATTATTAATTAAGAATGTAAAGGTATGTTTTCTTGTCATTTTAGGAAAAGGATTTTATTTGAAAAGCATTATAGTGGCATGGTAGGTTACATGGATAGGGATAAAACATTGGAACTTATGGATAGGCACTATTTTTTACCTAGTATGGAAATATAACTTTCAAATTTTGTGAAAGAATGCTTGACATGTCAAAAGTCCAAAGGAGGTAAAGGTATGGATGGACACTAATGAATAGTGAGTAGTCTGTACACAAACCATATGAATCACTAGTGTTCACTAAGTGATGTAGTCAAATTCTGCAAACTTTAACTCTCTAAGTGCATTGAGTCTAGGTAGTGAATCTAATGGGCATGATCATTATCTTCTTAGTTTCACATGTGAATTGCAAAGGTACAATTAAGTGTAACTGAGGCATATGATTTTTATCATTTTATGTTTTTTATTTAATTCACCTATGTGATAAAGATAAAGTAATTAAATTTTTAACTAATCTAATAACTAATTAATCCTTAACTAATCTAACATAAGCATTCATTCCCACTTTCCATACACATCCTAAATAGGTTGCAATGCTACCGGGTTACCAAGAATTACTAAGATTACTAAACATTAATGTATGCTCAAAGTGGTTGTCCTTATGTATGTTAATTAATCATATGAATTAATTACTTAAAAACATTAAAGTAAATTTCATAAATAACAAAAGCATGAAGTAAACATTAAGTTGAGTGCAAGTGTTACAAGGTTTATTAACAAAGCTTTCCTTTATTACCATTCACACCATGGTGCTTAGGTATATTAGTGCTTGAATAAATATTCATACACTTCTCAACTCCTACTATAGATACTTAGAAAATATTCTAACTCTAGGAAGATAAAAATGCAAGATTTTAACTAGAAAATAATGATTGGATTCCATAAATGTGGTTGGTAGATGCATATTTATAGGCAAGACTAGACACTACATCGATGCATATGCATCAATGCAACAAACCATGTGTTAATGAGTACCTATCAACAAGATCATGTCAATGTGAATGTGTTGACAAGATCATGTTGATGCAATTCCATCAACATGACCCTTTCACCATGAATCATCATACCCCCATGACTAAATGAAAACTCTTCCTTGAGTGAACAAAATAAGGAACAAGTTCTTTACAAAATTTTTGGAAGGTATGGAATTATTGATTGACACAATGACTCAAATAAATAGATGCCAAGTGCCTATGTATATGGGTTTATAACTTTTAGAAAATTTGATGTTCATGAAAAAAAAATTTACATCATTACAAAAATTGATAGCCAAACCCCTCTAGTAGCTTGAAGATAAGGAAGAAGACCAAATGATCCCAAGTAGTGAAGGCTTCTAAGGTGTCGAAGGATCTTCTCTAACTTTAGGTGCATATGGTAGTTTTTTTTAATGATATGGTTACCATGGCTATCCTACTATAGCTACGAATTCTAGTGAAAGATGGAAAGTATCCAATAATGCTTTCATCTTCTCCTTCTTACTTCAAGGATCATGCATAGTTCACGCAACATCATCAATGTGGGCTAGTATGGGAACATCCCACAGCTAGGGCATTATTGGAAATAGCTCCTTCACATTGACAAACTAAATTAAAAATTTCTTTCATTCAATATCAAACATCTTAATAGTATCCTATAGTTTATGGTAATCATTTATTCTATTTTCTAGGTTCTCAGCAATTAAGCTCTGATCAGTGAAATATGTTCTAAGAACTTTGAGTTCAACATTTTTCATTTCTAGCTTTTGCTTGGTCTCCTTATGATGCTTGAATTTGTCCTTATACAACAAGTATGAGCTAGCCACTTACTTCTCTAGTTCTAACCAAAAACTTTCAATAGTTAAGATTTCTAGCTTTGTATATCAAAGATTGACAATCTCCATATATTTGGACATCTCCTCAATCTATAGCTCCTTGAGGAATATTTTTGCTTTATTATAAATGTTCAACACATAAAATATGGGCTACCACACATTTTCTCCTTGTTGAAACTACTAGAGGGCCTCATTAACATTCACCTTCTCTAGTTGAATCTCTTTCTCATTGATTTTTTTTTGAAATCCAACCTAGTCCATCTAATGATTTTTGGCCATTTCGAACTTAAGGACATCATTTTTCTAGCTAGAGATTTCTATTGTAGATTTCTTGCATAAGGCATGAACCTCCTCCATCAAGAGATTACAATTCTTTGTAGCGAACCTCATCAATTCAATGTTCACCCTTGCAAGCTACTCTTGCTATTCTTGGAAAAAGGTAATCATCTAATCTTTTTAATCCTTAATATTTTGTAGGAAATAATTTTTTTGGGTCATAAAAATATTCTCGTAGAAAATCTTTGACAAGTCCTTTTGAATATTGTAGATGGTGGCATCAGCTAAGGACTGGTCAAAGATTGTAACTCCTTAATGTACCTAGCCTCTTGAGCTTTTGCTAAAGCTACTAAAAAGCTTCATCTATTATGATTGCTTGGTAGAATATTGTGTAATTAGTGAGGATGGCTCTAAGTCTTACAACTTTTGTAGCCAAGCACTACTTTTCAGCTCTGGCCATTTTAAGTTGAGCATCACCAATGAGGTATTTTCCCCTAGCCTCAAGTAGCTTCAACTAGGTTGTGTTAATGTTATTCAGAAGGTAAAAGACCTCTAGAATTAGTTAGCTAGTTCCTACTTGTTAGTCTAGAAATTCCTCATGCTAGGTTGCAATGAATCTTCCACTAGCTACTCCAATGAACATCTACATATCCCTAAGTGCAACAACATCTGGCACAAACATTGTAGGAGAATTGAGTGCTTTGGGTACTTGATCAACTACAACCTCAGTTACTCTCATCTAACCTTACTACTATATCATTACGATAGTATCCCCCTCACCCTTCTCCAAGAGTACCAAAAAAGTAATTACATTCCTAAAGATTTTTGAGAATTATGGTTGTTATAAAAGGGACACTAGTACTTCCTAGGATCTAGGATTTAATCTTATAGGCCCCTTAATTCATTACACAAAAAACATTGGCATCACACCCTTAATTCAGCTAATGGTTTGGGCCATATTATTGAGATGGTTGATCATTGGTCTATACATGGATGGTTCACCATCACTCAATCCTCCCTGATCCTACTGCAAGAGTTGTTTACGAAGTTCACACATGTGCTCAACAGTAGTGTAGAACTTTGGTGTTGTTTCATGAGTGGGTGGTGGTGGTGCTTGCTACTCTTGTTCTTAGATTACCTTAGCAAGAATCTTGTCATTCATCATCTCTACCCAAGAGATGGTAGGAGCATGACGAAGAACATTGTTAGAGTAGTCAGCTATTACTCCCCTCCTACATAGTTTTCTAATCAAGAATGGGAAGGGGAGTGCCTTCCTCCCATGTCTATTCTCCTTCAAAAACTTCTCTATCTCAAGATATATTAGTTGTGAGAGGTTGACAAGAAAGTTTTCACTAAGAGTGGCACACGCAAGGGTAGAAAAGATTGTCATCCTACTTGGCCTCATCATTGAATCGAGGTAAAAGGTCATGGTCTTGAAGTATGTTGGTTCTACCATTATGGGTGCACCATATTTTTTTGTGGTCAACTCTGTAGCACTAGTGGACCCATTCTTTTCTCACCCACGGGTCCACCTACATTAAAATTTCTACCAAGGTTTCCCCTGTGTTCAACAACCCAAGGGCTTCAGAGGTGGCCCCCACTAAATAGAACATAGTAATATCCTTGATCTTCATAGTTTCATTGTCCTACTTATTATTCCAAAAGAGATAATTTTCCCCCATGTACCATTCTCCACTAGAAGTAAGAATGGACCAAATGGAAGAGTTCTATAGTTAAGTTTTGACATCTAGTGGAGAAAATTCCAAAAATACTTCAAAGTTTAGTTCTTGAAAGATAGATTTTTGAACCTCCTTGGACTCGATTTACCTTAGGCAAGCCTCCATCAAAGAGGCCTCAAGTATTGACCTTGGTCCTAGTCTCTCATCTCGATAGGATTTCTCTATCATAGATTTGGGAATCTATCGAAGAGATTTCAATTTAGGCTCTTCCTAAAAAGGTCCCATTTCATGGGTCTCGGCAACCTACTCTTGGGGTTATTCTGGCTAGTGGCCCTTCTAGTTTTATGTAGCTTGTCCCTTGGTTTGGATGGTCCTACCTCTAATCCATGCTTTCCTTTAGGTTCCATTTGTGATCACAACATTATCAATAATTCGCATTTGATATGTAATTTATAACATTTTAGTACCTTGTCTCATTGGGAAATTACACTTAGCTAAGTGGTGATAATATAGATTGATTATTTTATTATTATTTTAATGTTATTTGATTTATATGACTACCAAAGTTCATTGGAAAGGTTTAACTCTTAAAAATTGGTGATTTTGATGTTATTTTATTAGTTAAACCTTTGTAGGAGTTAGAAAAACTTAAAAAATTTTCATTGAAAACCTAAGATTTGTGGCCCCTATGACATAGAGCTCACCTTCGGTACCTAAAGGATTGAGAAACAAGGTAAATCAAATAAGTGGTCAGCCAGATATGGGCTTTGGAAGGATTTGGGCTCTTAAAACAACAAAAACTCCTTGTTTGAAGAAAAATGGTAAAATTTCACAAAGTGTTGTGGCTATATATAGGATTTTTGAGCTATGTCAATGGATTCCTATCAATACAATAGACCACATCAACTAAATCCTGTCTACAAATTTAAAGGCAAAGATTGTTTCCTTAAAAACCACACTAAAACAAGGAATTTTCTCACAAAGTTAGAGTCTAGCAGAAGTCAATGAAGCTAAGAACATGACAAAATGCATGAATAGGGCTAGATATTTCACAAAAAAAAGGATATTTTAACTAGATAATTCCAATGAAGGAGTGCACAATTGGATGCAACTGATGGGATGCACAAAAGGTTTGATAATGAAAATGCCAAAGGGATAATGAACCTAACCATCCCTGCCAAGAGGTATGCATGTGGGTCCTTCCCATAGCAAGCTAATGCCCCTAACACCCTTGCATGCCCTCAAACCAAGGAGTCCATGGCTCCTAAGGTAGATTAATGGTTATGACAATTAAATACCAAATCACTAAGGAAACTACCAAAGAACATTAATTGTATCAAACTAAGACACAAAAAAATAGAAAAGGAAATAAGGTGAGTTATGGAAAGCATTAGTCGATGATAAAGAGAGTGGAATGGTGTTCCACATCATGGGCATGTGAAGTCCCTATTGATTTCATGGTTAATATGAACTGACAATACCCATCATTAGTGCAAATTAAAACTAACCACCTTTCGTGACTTCACATTGACATTGCTAGACCTATCCACCTCCAAGGCATACAAATACCCCCACAAATCAATCATCATTCCAAAAATAAAATAAAAGAAAAGTAGGAAGTGAGAAGGACCTTAGTTAGAGGGACCTTCATGCATGGGTAACAAGTATTTCTAGTTCCATAACCAATGCTTGTAGCAAGTTATTTTGTCTAAGGTGTATGCTTTGAATTCCCATCATTGTTCTTTTTCTTTTTGGATTTTTGCATTTTTGGATTGAAACTACACTATCCAAAGACTTTTTACTTCGTGTTATTAGTTAATGTAGGAATGGTAAAGGATCCATGAGCATACTAACGCACCCAAGAGGGTAGGCAAGTACAAAAAGTTTTAAATTATTTTGGAGTCACATCCTTTTCTATCAATTTAATCCTTCCCATGTTTAGAAACTATCAAGGTCACAAGTTAGTTAAAATTTTTATTACATAAGGAACCTCATATTTCCAAAACAAGGGACCACCATAGAGTTTAGTGGATAAGTAGATGATGTGGACTTACTACCATGAATCACAAAAAAAAAACCATGGCTTAGTTGTCAACAAAAAAGTTTAAAGATAGAATCTAGAAATTAGCAATCAAATAACATTATAGTATAAACCACCATCAATTTCAACTATAGTTGCACTTAGTCCTAGTGGTAATGAAGAAAGAAAAACAAAAAAATGAGAAAATCGTCAAAGAAATCCATACCAAATAAAGTAAAATATAGAAGAAAGTGTAAAACATTTTAAGAAAGAGAAAAATGTACTAAATATGGTGTAAAAAAAGTGAAAAACTAAGAAGCCACATTATTAGATCAGTATGAATGCCCATCTCCCCCATGACTAAGTTGGGATGAGGAGATCTAAAAAATTGAGCATGTATGTTCATCTCTTGAGGTGTTTTGGTCACTAGCTCTCTTAGGTTCATGGAAAGGATTTATTAGTTCAATGTTGACCAACAACATTTTATTTAGGCTCTCAATTTTGTATTTAACATGACCTCAAAAGGAAAGGTTTTGTAGATAATGTAAGGCCCCTCCACAACATTTGAAACTTAGTTCATTGTGGCACATGTGTTGGATTCTAATATAGGACCCTATCTCTAGTTTGAAAATTTACTTTCTTGATACTAAGGTCATGTCATTGTTTATTGAATTCCTTGTGCACTTTATTAGATGATAGGGTCACAAATTAGTTCTCATCTAATAGGTTGATATTCATTAATTTTTCTTTTTGTGCTAGACTTAGGTCAAGCCTAATGTCACAAGATGTTGAAAGTATACAAAGCTCTACTTGGATGGGAAGAGTTGGGAGCTTTTTGTACACTAGCTCATAAGGAGAGTAGTCAATATGAAGTTTCCAAGTGGAGTGGTAGGCCCAAATGGCATCGTTAAGTTTCATGCTCTAGTCCCTCCTATATTTACTAATGGTTCTTGTTAGTATTTTGTTATCTCCCTATTGGTAACCTCTACTTGACCATTAGGTTGGCAATAGGAGGGTCTTGTTAATTTATGTTCTATCCCCAAGATTTGCATGATCTTGCAAAAGATGATGCTTGTACAAAAATTTCTACTATAGGAAATAAGTTAACATGGTATCCCAAACCTATTTACAAGATTTTGTTGTAAAAACTAAACAGTCATAGAAGATGTGTAATCAATGACAACTGCAACTTTCATCCATTTTGTGCAATAGTCAATAGCTACAATAATATATGTATTTTAATTAGATATGGATGTGATGGGACCCATGAATTTAATGCCCTAGATATCAAAGGGATCTAGTGGTTGGATCCACTATTGAACTCCCTCCATACATGTGGTCATTCCACCATCATGTTGGTAGTGTTCATAGGAGTGGATGAAGTGGGAAGAATCCTTGAAAGTGTTGGCGAATAATGCTCAATCATGAGGATCCTAATTACCATGCATATCTCAACATAATGGCCCCTAAAAGGGCCCTTCTGAGCATCTTGGAGCATGCATAGTCAATAAGCATTAGGTACGCACCATCAAACTAGGCCATCGACACACATCTTGTAAAGGTGTCCATTGATTTCCATAAAGCATTTGACCTAGTGAAAAATATATTGTTTCTTCTTGCTATCCAATTTCTATGACATCTATTAAGTGAGAAGGTAGGTGATAATGCCATCAGTTGGGTTTAGTGGGCACTAAAGAGGAGTTCATTAGGAAACTAATCTGAAAGTGGGCTCTCCTCCTCTTTATTATCCCATCTTAACCAATATAAGTGATCAAAAACCTTGTTCTTAGTACTTTTTTGATCTATCATAGAAAGATTGAATTTTTGCAAGATCATCAACCACCATATGATATAGGGACTCACCATTGCCTTATTCATCAAGAACTAGATTGCACTATGATCTGTGTGCATAAGCACCTTGTATCCAAGTACATAGTACTAAACTTTTCCAAGGTAAATACCATTGCCATCAGTTCTTTCTCTATTATGATGTAGTTCAACTACGTACCCACAATACTTTTGCTCATCCAATGGATGTAGTAAGGATATTTTTGATCATCCAAGTAAGTAAGCATGGTTTCCAAGACATAATTAGATACATTTATCATGATGTAAAAGGACCTAGACCAATTAGCTGCTCATAGAATTAGAGTTTCTATGAGCTTTTACTTGATTTTTTGGAATGCACATTTGCATTTCTTAGTCTAGACAAACAAAGCACCCTTATTTGTCAGCTCCATCAATAGTTTGGCAATCTTAGAGAAATTCTTGATGAAGCATTGGTAGTAGCCAATGTAGCCAAGAAATGACCACATGTCTTTGATGGTTTCTAGTTGTTGGGTAATTACTTGGATGATCCTTATTTTTTCAAGGTCCACCTCATTCCCTTTTTATGATATTTTGTGCCTTCAAAAAATTCCCTCCTAGACCATTAGATGGTGTTTCTACTAGTTAAGCCTAAGGTTCATCTCCATGCATCTTTTTAGCACTTACTCAAGATAGCCTAGGGATTTCTCAAATGTAGCTCCATAGGTAGAGAAATCATCTATGAAGACCTCTATCCCACTATAGATTTGTGTTGGAAGATGAAGACGACAAGGCATTGGAAGATTGTAGGGGCATTTCATAGACTAAATTGCATCTTTCTATATGAAAAAGTTCCCTAGGGATGTGTGAATGTTGTTTTGGCCTAATATTTAGGTGTAATCTAGATTTGGTTATAGCTACTATAACCATACATAAAGCTATAATAGTAATTCATAGAAATGGTGTCCAACACCTAGTCCACAAATGAATATGGAAAGTTTTCCTTGTATGTTGTCATGTTCAACACCTTGAAATTGATATAGACCCTCCATTTTTCATCTTTCTTTGGAACTATAATGAGTGTGCTAACCCACTCACTCTCTATAATAGGGTAGATCAACCTAGGCTTGAGGAGTTTTTTAGTCTTATCTTTGATGATCTGCTTCAATATGGGATTCAATCACTACTATGGCTACCTCTTTGGCTTGATGGAGGCATCTATGTAGATGTAGTGATGGAATATCCATGGATCAATTTCAATCAACTCTTGATATGACCAAGCAAAGGTTGTTGGAAATTTGTCAACAATCTCCAATAGTTCTTATTTTTGCATAGGAGAAAGGTTGGCACTGATAATGACCAACTTTTCATTATTTAGAAAAGCATATTCTATTTCATTTGATAGAGTTTTCAACTCTAAGGGCTCCTATTTGAAGCTCTTGGGGATTTCCAACTCTTCCCAATTAGTGTCATTAGGTTCATCAGATAGTTAGCAATGGATCTACTCCATTTTGTCCATGCCTTTAATGTAGGCACTTGTTATGCTCTTATTGTATTTCATGCACAAAGTTAAGGTACTCTCAAGTTTAGATGTTAGCCACTATATGCCCTCCTATTTTTTGGTTGTTATGTATAAGAACCTTTGAATTTTAGAGACATCTACATAATTCTTACATGATTATTGTACTTTTTACATATCATAATTTTTACATGTAGTGACATCCTATGTCACTATATGTGATGCATGGAATATACTTCCTCTTAATTTTTTTCAAAATCATTTTCCTTGGAAATTTCCAATCAAAGGTCTCTAATGCCCAACCACACATCAATTTTACTTAGCCAAGCCCTTCCCATGATGATTGCAAATTTTCCCTTGTAGTTATTTACTTTGATCACTAAAAAATCAACAAGATATGACCACCCATAGATAGTGGTCATAATGTCCTTTACCAATCTCAACAAAACGGTGATGGACAGATCTTCCAACTCTAGATGAATGGCACTCTTCTTAAGAGGAGGTACGTTCCAAGATTTATACATTTCATGGAAAATTAAATTTACATAAGAACTTAAGTCTAGAAGAGCCTTGCATGACTCATTCCCAATAATTTGTAGGTAGATTGGAGGACTCCTAGGATTAGATCTCTTCCTAGGAAGATGGCTGGCCTTTATCCAATCTATGAATACATGGGTTAAAATTAGAATATGAACCTTTAGAGGCATTTTTTTTTTTGAATGGATCTTGAATGGTGTTATAGAGGATGAAAGAGAATCAGGGCTACTAACCATAGGTTTCTGTGATGGCATGGTAGGATTTTTGCTTTGGAAGAATGGTCTTTTTCAAAGTTTATTGTTTAAACCACTTAACTAGGAAGCCAACTGTGGCATTTCTTTTCTGTAGCTAGGCTGGAATTTCATCCTACATGGATACAAGTAGTGATAATTGAGTTGAGGTCAGAGGTATAAGTGAGAAAGAATGAGGAGGATAATGTAGAAATAAGAATTTCCCTCTTAGATATTGAGCTTTTTAGTACTGAAGAGGGTAGTAGTGGTGTTGAAAGAATATGTGGTTGGAAGAGTTACATGGAGACATGGGTTACTGAAATAGTACCCATATGGATCTAGCTACTAGTAAGGGTACTATTACCTTGTTGGTAGAATCCCCTATAACTATAGGTGCTACCATTATTGGTACTACTCATGAGGTTGACATGGACCTCCACTTGGATAATAAGCTTGTTTGTGGAACTACCTATAGTTTCCATGATAATAAGGCAACCTCTTGGATGCTCATCTTTTTTCCAATCTAGGATTTAGTTTGTACACCCAAGACTCTTGCATGTGAGATATAATGGGGTAACATCCCTTAGGATGATTGTATTGGGAGATGTCACATCCACCATCATCATTTTTTTTAGAATTCACAACCTCTTCAACAACAACAACTTTGCCCTTACCCCTTTGATGGGCACATTTAGCTTCCTTCGTTCTCCTTCGATCATGATTACTACCTTGCTCTTTGGACTCTTCTACAATTCTAAGGGTAGTTTGGATCTTCTCATTCAAAGAATATTACATTTTATCTACCTTGGAAAATATTTTAGAAATAGATTTTTGCATTGGTAAGGTCTTATGTTGCACCACTTAATTAAGCGGTACCTCCTCTTGGTTGTCATAAAACTAGACTTCCTTTTTGCAAATGGAAGGATCCCAATTATATTCTTCTACACTTTCACTTTTCCTCAACTTTCCTTCTTCTTTGTCCACTTGCTTAATCAACCTTTGGATCTGATGGACTCTTAGTTATGATAGTCTCTCTTGGGCATAGATCCCAAGGGTTCTCCTCATTTCTATGTGAAGCCCTTTTATGATATGGTAGAGCTACTCCTTTTGAGAATCATCATGGATAGGGCATCAATGTAAGAGAGAATAGTACCTACCCATGGCTACATCCAAGGGTTCATATGTTTCTTATTTCCAACCTTGGATCTTCTTTCTTAGGTTAAACACTTGGGAGTATGTTTGATACCTGTCATTGAAAAGCTTTAGCATCATACGTCATCAACAGATTAATTCCACCTCCAAGGACTAGTACCAATTTTTACCTTCTTTAATGAGTCTTCTAGGAAATAACTTTAACTTTTTCCATTCATTTTTCATGTTCTGTAAGGAATAGGCATCATGAAATCCTTAAAGGTGGTTCTATAGATTTGAACAGTATCCCCCTTCAAACTTAGGAATATTATTCATATCCAACTATTTAATGCATCTATGTTTCAAGTGCCTTGTTGGAATCCTCACTACCTTTGCAATGTTGAGCATATTCCATGTTTTAGGAAAAGGCTCATCATAGTCATGGTGTTCTCTATGGCCATGATATCTATAATTCCCTCTACTATCCCTTCGTTCAAGATGGTGGACCTCCCTTGATTGCCCATGCCCTATGTCTCTATTACTCTGGCAAGACCTATGATCATCCCTATCCCACTAGTCACCTCCATCATGTTCTTTATTACATTTTTGGCTTTAGTCTAAGTTTGAGAAGGAAGAGAATGAGGATGAAGAAGGTAAAGAGGAAGGAGATCCACACTAGAGTGGTTTCTACTACCTCCCCTTCATTGGACATGGCCACATTCACCGTGTTTGTCATGGTTGTAGTTCTTGTCATTATTCCTACCTTGACACTCTTTTTTGAAGCCCTCTTGGTCATGGGACCCATTCTTCCCTAAACTAGGGTTTTCTATAGTGGATTTTAGACATTGATTAAGGGCTTCCTCATCGAGGAAGAAAGGAGAATTAGTGTATTGGGAAGCTCCTAAAAAGGGGTCTTCCCCTTCTGTTTGGCCTAATAGGCATAAGGGGTTTGTGAACTGCTTCCTCTTTGAAGCCTCATACTGAGCTTCCATTTGCTGATCTCATTTGTATTGTGCTACAATACGATGATAATCCCTATAGACATGATCCTAAACAACATATTTAGCATTAAATTTGATGATTCCCATTCTTGTGAGATTGTGAAGCAACATCACCAAAACCAAGTGATCAGATGGCAACATGATATTTCCCTCCATGTCCCTCTACCACATTTGCTCATCCTGGTGTAAGATGAAGATAAGATCTAAGGTTTAAGGATCTAGATGCATGTAGGTAACTCTACATTGTTGGGGCATATGAACTTGTGGGTCCTCCTGCCTCTAATTGGATGTGTGCTCACATGGCAGTGGGGAATTTTCCCTACAAGAAGAAGCTCTATTAAATCTTGAAAAATAGTGTGCTTGTTATATACTTAGTTATTCTAATCATTTTTCTTTTAGTTTCATAACAAAATAATTATGTAATTTCACTAACTTCCTGAATCGTTGATGTAGCTAACTAAAATCCCTAGTAATGACACCAATGATGAGCAAAAAGCAATCCCTACACTCAATCATATGAATCACTATCATTCACTAAGTGATCTAGTTAAATTCCATAGACTTTAGCTCTCTAAGTTCATTGGGTCTAGGTAGTGAATTTAATGGATGTGATCATTTTCTTTGTAGTTTCACTTGTGAATTGCAAAAGTATGATTAAGTGTAACTGAGGCATATGATTTTTATTATTTTATGTTTTTTATTTAATTCACCTAAGTGATAAAGATAAATTAATTAATTGTTTAAGTAATATAATAACTAGCTAATCTTAACATAAGCATTTGTTCCCACTTTCCATACAAATCCTGAACATGTTGCAATGCTACTAGATTACCAAGTGTTAGGAACTACTGGGATTACCAAGCATTAATGTATGCTTGAAGTGGTCTTACTTATGTGCATTAATTAATTGTATGAATTAATTACTTAAAATAATTAAAGTAAATTGCATGAATAATAAATACATAAAGTAAACATTAAGTTGAGACCAAGTATTGCAAGGTTTATCAAGAAAGCTCATTTTTATTGTCATTCACACCAAGGTAATTAGGTACATTAGTGCTTGAATAAAACTTTGTACACATCTCAACACTTACTACAAGCACTTAGAAAATATTTTAACTCTAGAAAGACAAAAATTCAAGAGTTCAACTAGCATCTAATGATTAGATGTCATAAATGCTATTGGTTTGTGCACATTCATAGGCAAGACTAGACATTGCATCTAAAAAAGATAACAACAACTGATAAGAAGGTGAGAAGACTTGGAAAACATCTAAAAAATATCAAAATGAGCTAAGGAAAGGTTTCTATTGTTCTTATCTTCTATTTGACATAAATATTGAGGTATTCATCATTGTCGATATCATGATGTGAGAGAGAAAATGCTCTTGAGAGTCAAGAGTTGAGTAAGAGATAGTGGGTGAGCACATTAAGTGAGTGCAATTGGTGATTGCAGCTCCAAGATCAACTTGTGGTGTGTTGGCCTATGTATTCTATTCTCTTGTATCTCACTTTTGAGTTAAAGATCTTAGTCCTAGGGTGTGGAAGAGATTTTAATTAGTTGTGTCTTATATTGAGAATAGCCATTGTGTGGTTGTAGAGTCTCATGCTCTACAATATCATTTGAGTGTGATAGGTTTTGGATGTTTGTGGCTTGTGGGAACCCTATTGTAATTTTCTAATTGCATTAATTGAAGATAGCTATTTTTCTTGTTTTCTAGCAAATAATTTTGTTTTTACATAATATATGGATTTAGTGTTTGAAGGTGATTTATTTGGAAGTGAACCTCCTCCACTTAAGCTCTAATAGTAGGCTTGAAATTAGTTTTATGTCTCATAAACAACTCTACTTATAAATCTTAACACAAAAAGTTAAGTCTTTAACAATTACAAATCCAATAATCTTATTCATAATCTTTACACCAATTCATAACTCATTTTTTATTGTTTTAGCAATTTATGAGATTTTTCTAGTTAGTCTTACATGTGATACTAGTCCTTACATCTCTTAAATGGTTTGTTCTTTTAAAGTAACACCTCTTAAATGGTTTGTTCTTTTAAAGTAACACCTCTTAAATGGTTTGTTCTTTTAAAGTAACACCTCTTAAATGGTTTGTTCTTTTATGAATAATTTTCCCACCAATTATGCAACTTGTAATCATTGAATTACAATACTCTCAACTCATAATGAGACACTTTTCCATAATTTAACTCTAATTGCTTTTTTGTGTCATATTTTAGATCCTCATTAATTTTTTAAAAACTCACATTCACATAAACTCTTTACTTTACTCTTTTACTTATCATGAATGATGAGGTTACCTATGTAACTTAAATTGGATTCATAAATATGTCTAGATATGGTATTTAGTATTGCATTACCTTAGCATCTTTTTGAATTATTGTTCTCTTTAATTTCTATACTTTTCTTGTATACTTCTTCTCACAATGTTCACATAATTTATTGCTTATGTTTTTTATGTTACATAAGAAGATAATATGTTTAACCTTCTATCTTTTGATTTTGAGCAAAAACAGCTAACATAACTAATGATTGGATATTTTTGATGTCATCTTATTTGTAATGTAACACTACTAGTGAAATTTAATTATTTAAGTTCAAAAATTTGGAAATTATGGTTTACATAAAAAAATATATTTCTTATGTTAGGAAATTAGTAGAAAATGGCTATGTTTTGTTACATTTAAAATCTTTAAAAATAAACTTATGTATATTTATCTTAAGAAGAAAATTATTTTTAAAATCTAGTAGTGGATACATGGGTTCAAGACATGTATGGCATGCTAGAAATAGATACTTATCAACCATAGGCTATTTTAAACTTTAGCTTTCCATTGTTAATTATATTAAATACTTAATTTCTCTATTGTTGTCAAGAGTAGCATAAGGCCAAAACAACATCAACTATCTCTATTTTGATGCCTTAAGTAACCTTGCCTATAGGCTTGCCTATTCTAAACTTCACTAAATAAAATGGTAAAGGGGATCCTAATGCACATATAGTAACCTTTTGATCTGAGTGCCTCTTTTTACAAGCTTGGTCTCATATGATAATGATAATTTTTCCCATGTCCCTCAAGGGAAAGGCTTTAGATTGGTATCAAACCTTACCTAGGGGTTTTATCTCTTTCCTTGAGGACCTAATCAACCAATTTTTTAGCTTATTTAAATACAACTTGAAGCTAGATGCCACATTAGATCAATTGATAAAGGTGAGGTAGGAGTCACTTGAACTAGTCAAAAGATTCATTCAAAGGTGGAACTCAATACTTAACAAGATTCAAAATCCTATTGCTATAACTCATCTCTTGGCCATATACAAGGGAGTAGTAAATGAATTTATCAAGTTAAAGTTGTACTACCTAGAGCCTCAGTCATTAAGCCAAGCCTTCTCACAAATCAAGAACATTAAGGAGGCAGATGAAGCAAGCAACAATCCGGCCTATGTTCCCTATAAAAACAAACATGCAAATAGAGATAGGGATAGGACTAAGAAATAACATAGAACTATGGTTGCAATAGAAAAAGAGACAAAACAAGGAAAGAGGAGGAGATCACCACCATACAATACATCCCTTGACTCATTGCAACCATCCACTTCCTACATCCCAAATCAACCAAGGCTAATCTTTTGCCATAAGGATAGGTCTCAATACACTAGGTTGCTATGAAGCTCTCTAAGCTTCAATAATAGTTTCTTAAAGATGACCATATACAACATAAGAAATTGTCTAAAGAGGCTCATAAGAGGCAATATCATTTTTCTGACATAACTAGAGATCCAATGATAGCTACCAAAGATAATCCTAAGCTACCAAGGTACTTTAGACTAGATAGGTTTTTTCATTATCATTAAATGGTTGGTCATGACATCAATTTTTATCTAGCATTAAAGGATGATCTATAGAAGATGATAAACCATAGAGAGTTGGTAGTGAGTAATCCTAACTCTTCAAGAGCCAACAACAACTCTTATACAATGGCCTCATTTAGAAAAAGCAAATAGTATAATCCTCCTAGGAAACCGTTTGTCATTACAATATCCCCATGAGCCCAAAAAACAAAGCCAAAAGATCCATTCATCATAATGCAATCAACAATTTTCCAATCCAATCCTCCAAAACCTAAGGAACCATTTGTTATCCGAGTTCCTCCATCTTCAACATGTAAGACCATAATAACCCATGACCAAAGCCCACATATAGTGACCCACAATTAAAAGGTTAGCAAGAAACCTTCATTCCAATGATGACAAAAATAACCTATTACCAAATCAACAACAAGGTCCACTAAAGGTAACTAATGACAAAAGGCTTTGGAACAACAAACACCAAGACCAACTACACCCATGGACAAGGGACCTAAAGCACATAAACTAAAACCTAAGCTACAAACTCTAGGAAGGGTGGAGGAGGTTAGAACCACTAAGGATGAAACATAAGGTGCTAAGGGAAAGAGCTTCCTTACAACAATGGAACAAGCCAAACAATCATTAAAATAAAAGAACACATCACCAAACTTGTATGACTTGGTCATGACCTCTCCTAAATATAGGAATGCTCTAGCTCAAGTTTTAACCTCCATCCCTATGAGTAGAGACATTCCTACCAATAGAGAGTCAGTTCACTCTATCATTGAACAGGCTTCACTTAAGGAAAATGGGCATCAACCCATGCTCAACTTCTATGACACTGAAGTGAGGATTGACTCTAGTAATAGAGACGTGCTATTTTCTCCTCTTCTTATCACCAAACATGTTGGAAGATACAAGGTTTTTCATGTTCATGTAGATGATGGAACAACCACTAATGTGATACCATATTCCATTGTTAACAAGTTAGGCTTAACCAAAAATATCCAAGTGACCACTACCTTAGCACTCAAATCATTCAATGGATCATGAGTAATAATGTGAGTTTCTATCTGCTTGGATTTGATAGCCAGAGAATAGTTTTCCATATCTACTAATTTCCTTGTAGTTGAATAGAAATCTAGTTTTAAATTTATCCTAAGGAGATCATGGTTGGCTAAGCTTAATGTAGTTTCATCACCTATACATCAAGAGATTCACTTTCCATACAAGGGTGGAAAAATTATGATCCATTATGACAATGTGTTGTTGCCCTTAGTTAACTATGTTAACATCTACCAAGGCTCAGAGGTGGGGGTTCAAGAGGAAACCCCCAACACTCAAGCTAGGGCTAGAACCAACAATAACAACAATGAAGATAAATTTACAAAAAATGATCCATGAAAACATCTATTAATGGTCATGTCAAACAACTAGCATGATGAGAGTTTGATCATGCGAAGGAGGCCCTTTGACTTATCAAAGGTCAAAAAAATGCATTTTAAATATATTATTCCTTCTTTTACTGAAAAAATATTATTCACCTTCCCAACCTTATACCATGTTTCATGGTTTATGTTATCCTTATACACCCTTTTGACATCCCATACTTACTAGGCAAGTATGGATCATTACCTGCTAAGGCCTAAAACTACTGTAGCCATGGCCTTCCATGGCCTAAACTTGACATCCAAATAAGCCTTGAAATTAGTTCTAAGCATCAACCATGACAATATAACTTTACCCCCATTGGCATTTTTTGTAGTTTCCATCAACATACATGAACCCTAGACCCCAATAGGAGATGAAACCTTAATAAAACTTGTCACTTTGGACATCAAAATTTGGGCAACATTGGCCTAGAATTTCTCAAGGGGGTATGGCATTCATACTCATCCTCTAGCACTCACCTACCCCTAGTTCAACCCCAAGGTGGATGCACATAACATTAAACTCCTATAATCATCCTTGGTAGCCTTGAAACCTTGTCTAATCCAGTCACATGTGCCCAGAAATTTTAAACCTAGTTTATCTACATTAAGCAAAGGTCCATTCATGCTACCTAGCATGGATGGATTAAGGTGATCTTAAATTGCTAAAATCAAGCATCCAGTTGCCATATTTTGACTCTACTATCCCTTGTTAGCTTCTGGTAACATAAACTAGCAAAAAGCAACCTAATTTTTACATCTAAACATCTTCCCCATGGTAGTGAATTCTCCATCCATGCTTCCCAACATGGATACCCTAAGGGTATTCCATAAAATCCTTTCCACAACCTTAAATAGCCCTAGAATGAACTTTAATAATCCTAGTATTCCTCCATGACATTCAATAGTTGATAGTTGTTGAAACTTCAGTCAATTTTTTGACTTGAAGCCTTATCATTAATGGTGAACCCTCCATCCATGCTTCCCAATGTGGATTTCTTATGGGTATTCCAAAAAACCAATTTTATAATTGAAAATATCTTCATGAACTACCCTACTCACCCCTAGACTTTTCTAGAGCCTACCAAAGCTTTCATACACCTTAACATTAATTAAAAATGGAAAAAAGCCAACATCCCACTCCCATTCACATTGGGACCACCTTACCTAGCATGGATGAAAGGGAGGATAGCTACATGAAACATCAAGAAGCCTTCAAAATAGTTAATTTTGATACTATATCCTACCGCTCAACCTTGGCAACCCCCAAAAACTTTGAAACCCTATCAAGTCTTGCAAAAAGTGAATAAAATCATTCATGCAAGTGGAGACACATTACAGTATCCCTATGTGCACTAGGTAGTGCAACACCAACATGGATGAAAGGGGTATAGCCAAAAACTCCCAAGATTGGCATTGAAACTTACTTTAATCAACAACCCCATTCTCTCAGACTCTCTAGAAACTAAAGCTTGATAAAAATGAGTTTTCTTTGTGATTTTCTTATCTTTCACACTAAGTACCTCATCTTCCATGTTGGCTAGCATGGAGCCATCATGGATGCAACTAGGAAGATTCATGAGGAATTCTAGATGCATCAAAATAATGGCAAATTACCTTTTACTTAGACCAAAATCCTATCAGGCCTTATAGAAGCCAAACATCTAGAAATCAATCAAATATAGTAAAAAATGAACTCCCTAAGGTCCTCAATGTTGGTTCCATGCTAGCTAGTGTGGAATCAAAGGGGTAAGTTCAAAAACCGCCTAAAGCCCTCAATATTTGCAAATTTTAATCCTAGGCTTCAACCATCAACATCATCAACCCTAGAGATGTGCATGCACAACCAAAATTAATCAAAAATAGCTAAAAACCTATTCTATTTAATCCTCCATGCTCACTAGATTGGAACCAAAGAGGTGACTCCTAAAACCACTTAGAAATCTTAGAAATAGCCTAATTTTGATCCTAAACCCTAGCCCTAGACACCGATGACCCTGGGAGTTGAAATGCATGGTAAATTATGATCAAAAGTAGCCTAGATCTAGTATTTTTTATCCATCCACACTAGGGACCCCCTCATCCACACCAGAAAACATGGATGAGTTGCCTTTCCCCCTTTGATGGAAATTAGATACCCCATCATCACCCAAAACCTACACTGGCAAAGCTTAGGAACTCACAACTTTGAGATTGTACTTATTTAATCTCATTTCAATTTTTGAGATTCAGAAACTCTCCTCATCCATTCTAGAGAAATTCTCTAGCATGAGTTATGGGGTACAACCTTGCATGATCCTAAATATCCTCAAAACATGAGCAAATTTGATCAAAACTTAGGAAATCATAGTTTGCAACCCTAGGAGCCTAGAAACCTAGTTGATTTGATTCCCAAACCATCTTAAGATCAAAAGGCAAGGGCACCCCCTTTACTCCATGCTGGATAGCACGGATTTAGCATGGAGACTACTCCAAAGTTATTTTAACACTTAAAACCTAATCCAAATAGCCTGAGAATGTAGCTAGGGAATGCACAACTAAAAAATCTTGGTTCTGATTGTCCATTCAATCCTATTTTCGCTCAAATTTGGATCCTCTATGTTCAGCCACTTCCATCCATGCTTGCCAACATGGAGCTAGGGGGTGTGACTCTAAGACCTACATTTTTACCATTTTTAACCTTCAAATTAATCAATTTTGACAAAGCATCCAGGGATAAAGATATCCAAATCATGAAGGTGGAGGAGACATCAAGCCAACCTCTTTAGAGAGGTAATTCTAATGCTTCAAAAATTAAGGATGTTTCTAATTTTAATTCATGTGCATTCATGGGAAATGTTAATAGAGGAGATCATCTTGATAGGAAATTGTTATTTTGGATTGAAGCTAGTTACTTTCTTACTAAGGAATGGATTCATGATTTTTATTAATGACAAAGCCCAAGAAAATGTTATTTCTTCTAGGGTGATTCCTAATTTGGGTTTGGTAACTAATCCTCATTTGAGACCCTAGAAGGTACACTAGATGTCTAGGGATTTTTCCCAAGAGGTGAGGGAACAATGTACTTTGCAATTTAAAATTAAAAGTCTTCATGATGATGTGAAGTATGATGTACTTCCAATAGATTGTGTTGATGTAATTCTTGGTAGACCTTGTAATTTTGACAATGGTACTTAGTGTGATGGAGAAATAAATGTGTGTAGTGTTACTAGTCCTAATGGAATCCATGATTTGATTTATATGATAGTTAAACAAGTGAGGCATTAATGAATTCTTAAACCTTTTAGGAGAGAGGAAATATATTAAGGAACATGGTAAAACTAGTTTTGGTTTTTTTGTTATGACAGCAGTTGCTACTAACCATGATGATATGCAGGTTGAACTCTCTATACGTGTGCAAGGATTAAAGAAGAAATTTTTGAAGGTGTTTAAGGAGGAATTAGATGGACTACCACTAATTAGGAATGTATAGCATAAGATTAACTTCATCCTTGGTGTTACCATTTCAAATAAGAGAGCTTATTTCATGGTACCAAATCAAAGGGCTAAATTGCAAAAGCAAGTAGAGAGATTACTTTTCATTGGCTTCGAGAGAGAATCCATTTCACGTTGTGCAATTCCAACCTTGCTAGTGCAAAAGAAGGATATCGATGAATGAAGGATATACATTGATTCTAGGGTAGTGAACAAGATACTAGTGAGGTACATGTTTCCTATTCTAAAATGAATGATATTTTTTGTCCTTAATAATATGGAGATTTTTAGCAAAACTTTTTTGAAGAGTGATTACCATCAAATCAGAATCAGGCCTAGTGATGAGTGGAAGAAAATTTTCAAAGCACTTGATGGATTGTTTCAATGGTTGATGATGCCATTTGGGCTTACAAATTCACCTACTACATTCATGAAGTTGATGCATGATGTATTAAATGACTTGATTAGTAAGTGTTTCATTATCTCTTTTGATGATATTTTGGTGTATAACTCTAATGAGGAAGAGCAATTGGATTACTTGACAATGATATGTGTTTAGTTGGAGGAGGCACAACTAGTAATAAATGTGAAGAAAAGTTATTTCTTTAAGAGAAAAATCACATATTTGGGGCATGTGGTTTCTAAAAACTGGATTTTAATAGAAGCTACCAAGGTAAATACTATTAGGAATTAGTCAACTCCTAATAATGCTGGGGAGGTAAGATCATTTCTTGATTTAACAAGTTTTTATAAATGGTTTATTAAAAATTATAGTGGTATTTCATGACCTATGTTTTCTTTGTTGAGAAAAAATAAGGAATTTAGGTGGAATAATGAAATCCAAGGGACCTTTAAGTTGGTTAAACCAAAGGTTACTAGTGAACTGGTGCTTGTCATTCCATATTTTAAGAAAAATTTTCAACTGGAGGTGAATGTAAGTGGACTTGCCATTGGTGGGGAACTTTCAAAAGAAGGTAGGCCTATTGCTATATTTTCTAAAATTTTGAATGAGCTAAGCCAAAAATATATCATTTATGAGAAGGAATTATACGTTCTTCTTCAAGTAATCAAGCATTGAGGCATTACTTGTTGCCCAAGGAATTTTCTTTGATAATGGACAATAAATGACTTCAATTTCTAAACTCACAAAAGAAGTTGAGTGTAAAGATACATAATTATAGAAGTTCAATTTTATGTTAAAGAAAAAAAGTGGAAAAGTCAATGTGGTGGCTAATGCATTATCCAGGGTTCATGTGGTAAATTTTAGTGTAGCTCATGTGGAAGGTATGGGTGATTTTTCTTCTTTATATGAAAATGATGTTGATTTTGGGTGGGTTTGGAGGAGTCTCAAAGAGCCATTGATGAATAGAACAGGCTAATGGAGGAACTATCATATTCAAGATGAATTATTAATTAAGAATGTAAAGGTATGTGTTCCTATGATTTTAGGAAAAATATTTTATTTGAAAAGCATTGTAGTGGCATGGTAGGTTACATGGATAGGGATAAAACATTGGAACTTGTGGGTAGGCACTATTTTTGACGTAGTATGGCAATAGAAGTTTCAGGTTTTGTGAAAGAATGCTTGACATGTGAAAAGTTCAAAGGAGGTAAAGGCATGGATGGACACTAATGAATAGTGAGTAGTCCATACACACAACCATACAAATCACTAGTATTCACTAAGTGATCTAGTCAAATTCCATAAACTTTAACTCTCTAAGTTCATTAGGTCTAGGTAGTGAATCTAATGGACATGATCATTGTCTTCTTAGTTTCACATGTGAATTGCAAAGGTACAATTAAGTGTAACTAAGGCATATGGTTTTTATCATTTAATGTTTTTTATTTAATTCACCTATGTGCTAAAAATAAAGTAATTAAATGTTTAACTAATCCAATAATTAATTAATCCTTAACTAATCCTAACATAAGCATTCATTCCCACTTTCCATACACATCCTAAACATGTTACAATGCTACTGGGTTATCAAGCATTAGGTGCTACTAGGATTACTAAACATTAACATATGCTCAAAGTGGTCACACTTACGTATGTTACTTAATCATATGAATTAATTACTTAAAAACATTAAAGTAAATTACATGAATAATGAAAGCATAAAGTAAACATTAATCTAAGTCCAAGTGTTACAAGGTTTATTAAGAAAGCTTTCCTTTATTACCATTCACACCAAGGTGCTTAGGTATATTAGTGTTTGAATAAATAGTCGTACACTTCTCAACTCCTACTGTAGACACTTAGAAAATATTATAACTCTAGGAAGATAAAAATGCTATATTTTGACTAGCAACTAATGATTGGATGCCATAAATGTGGCTGGTACATGCATATTTATAGGAAAGACCAGACATTGCATCGATGCATATGCATCAACGCAACAAACCATGCGTTGATGAGTACGTGTCAACAAGATCATGTTAATGTGAACATGTTGATAAGATCATGTTGATGCAATTCCATCGACATGACCCTTTTTCCATAATTCATCATACCCCCACAACTAAATGAAAAATCTTCCTTGAGTGAAAAAAAGAAGGAACAAGTTCTTTACAAAATTTTTGGAAGGTATGGAATTATTGACTGACACACTGACTCAAATAAATAGATGCTAAGTGCCCAAGTATATGGGTTTATTAACTTTTAGAAAATTTGAGGTTCATGACAAAAAAATGTACATCATTAGAAAAATTAATTGCCAAACCCCTCTAGTAGCTTGAAGAAAAGGAAGAAGATCAAATGATCCCATGTAGTGGAGGCTCCTAAGGTGCTGAAGGATCTTCACTACCTTTAGGTGCATATGGTAGTTGTTTTTGATGCTATGGTTGCTAAGGCTATCCTACTATAGCTGAAACTTCTAGTGAAATATGGAAAGTATCCAATAATTCTTTCATCTTCTCCTTTTTACTTCAAGGATCATGCATAGCATCACCAATGTGGGCTGGTATGTGAACATCCCAAAAATAGGGCATTGTTGGAAACAACTCCTTCACATTGACAAACTATGTTACAAATTTCTTTCATTCAATATCAAACATCTTAATATTATTTTTCAATTCATGGTAATCATCTATTCTATTTCTCAGGTTCTCAGCAATTAATCTCTGATCAGTGAAATATGCTCTGAGATCTTTGAGTTTAAAATTTTTCATTTCTATCTTTTTCTTGGTCTCCTTGTGATGATTGAATTTTTCCTCATACAAAAAGTATGAGCTAGCCACCTGCTTCTCCAGTTCTAACCAAAAGCTTCCAATAGTTAGGATTTCTAGGTTTGCGGATCAACAATTGGAAATCTCCATATATTTTGACATCTCCTCAATTTGTAGCTCCTTGAGGAATATTTTTGCTTTATTATACATGTTCAACACATTAAATATGAGCTAAGACATATTTTCTCCTTGTTGAAACTATTAGAGGGCCTCATTGACATTCTCCTTCATCAGTTGAATCTCTTTCTCATTGATTTCTTTTTGAAAGACAACCTAGTCCCTCTAATCATTTTTGACCCTTTCAAACTTCAGGACCTTATTTTTCTAGCTAGAAATTTCTATTGTAGATTTCTAGCATAATGCATGGACCTCCTCCATGAAGAGATTACGATTCTCTATAGCCAACCTCATTAATTCAGTGTTCACCCTAGCAAGCTACTCCTACTATTCTTAGATAAAGGTAATCATCTGATCTTTTTAAGCCTCAATATTTTGTAGGAAATAATTTTATTTGTTCATAAACATATTCTCATGGAAAATATTTGACAAGTCCTTTTGAATATTCTAGATGGTGGCATTAGCTAACGACTGGTCAAAGATTTTCAACTTCTTAGTGTATTGAGCCTCTTGCAGTTTGTGCTAAAGCTACTGAAAAGCTTCATCTCTTATGATAGCTTGATCGAATATGGTGGAATTAGTGAGGACGGCTCTAAGTCTCACAACTTTTGTAGCCAACCATTGGTTTTTAGCTCTAGCCATTTCAAGTTGATCATCACTAATGAGGTATTTTCCCCTAGCCTCAAGTAGCTTCGACTAGGTTGTAGTAATGTTATTCGAAAGGTAAAAGACCTCTAGAATTAGTTACCCAATTCCTACTAGTTAGTCTATAAATTCCTCATCCTGGGTTGCATTGAATCTTCCACTAGCTACTCCAGCAAATGTCTACATATGCCTGAATGCAACAACATCTTGCACAAACACTATAGGAGAATTGAGTGCTTTGATCACTTGATCAGCTACA
Source organism: Gnetum montanum (assembly GCA_015680685.1). Taxonomy (NCBI): domain Eukaryota; kingdom Viridiplantae; phylum Streptophyta; class Gnetopsida; order Gnetales; family Gnetaceae; genus Gnetum; species Gnetum montanum. The sequence goes on along the minus strand of MNCI01022060.1, from coordinate 220,320 downwards.
ACCTCAGCTACACTCTCCTACCCTTTCTACTACATCATTAAGATAGTAGCCCCCTCATCCTTCTCTAGGAGCACCAAAAAATTAGATACATTTCTAGAGATTTTTGAGAATTATGGTTGTTTTGAAAGGGACACTACTACTTCCCATGAGCTAGGATTTGATCTTACAAGCACCTAAATTCATTGGACATAAAACATTGGCATCACACCCTCAATTTGGCTAATGGTTTGGGCCATCTTATTGAAATGGTTGATCATCGATCTATACATGGATGGTTCACCATCACTCAATCTTTCCTACTCCTACTGCAAGAGTTGCTCATGGAGTTCGCGCATGTGCTCAATAGTAGTGTAGAACTCTGGTGTTGTTTCATGAGTGGGTGGTGGTGGTGGTTTCTACTCTTCTTCTTAGATTACCTTAGTAGGAACCTTTTCTTTCATCATCTCTACTCAAGAGATGGCAGGAGCATGGCAAAGAACATTGTTAGAGTAGTCAACTATCACTCCTCGCCTACATAGTTTTCTGATCAAGAATGGAAAGGGGAGTGCCTTCCTCCCATGTTTGTTCTCCTTGAAACACTTCTCTATCTCAGGATATATTAGCTGTGAGAGGTTGACAAGAAATTTTTTACTAACAGTGACACACAAAAGGATAGAAAATATTAGCTTTCTTGGCCTCAAAATTGAATTGAGGTTAGAGCTCGTGATCTTGAAGTATGCTAGTTCTACCATTGTAAGTGCACCATATTCTTTTTGGTCAACTTCATAGCATTGTTGGACCCATTCTTTTTTCACCCATGGGTCCACCTATATTAAAATATCTACCAAGGTTGTGTACTGACCGAAATCATCAACATGAGGCTAGAAGGAAAAAAAATGCCGAAAGATTGTTGGAGAGGCACAGTTGACACTACCTTCGTGCGAGGGAAAGCTAGAAAAGGAAATGAAGGCAGAGTGCCTTAGATGATCTACACACAAATCAACCAAGGACTTACCCAAGCATAAGCTATGGCTAGCATTGGGGTTATCGTAACTAATAACGTACAAAATGTAAATGGTGACGCATGAGATGCAAACAGAGCATATATAGAACTATATTGTAAACAAATCATAAATAGATGAAACAATGTAAATGGAAGGAAATAATGACCTGTATTTTATTTCTTAACAAGAATGTGCACCAGTCAAAGCATAGTTGCGTGTGTAGATGGGAAGTCAAGAACTAAGCCTCGAAGTGATGTGTTTACAAGTTCTTGGATGCTGGGAGTCAGGTGTGCCTGAGTGTCCAAATTTATTAGTCAATGCTCCCAAAGCCATCAACTTTCAAAATTTTTGACCCTGTTTATGTGAACGCATGGGGTATTTATAAGGTTTGGCTAGGCTCGAGCACAGAATTCATGGATGGAATCAATGGTTGAGAGATGAGAGGAAAATGGATCATGTGACATGTGTTTGATGGACAACTGTATGTGAGTTGGATGTGTGTAGGCAAGCTATGTTCTTGAATAGACGTGATCAGTACTCACATTGTACTCAAGCTATACTCACGCTGCCAATGTGACCTCAGCACAACCTCAACGTGACCTGATGAAAATGATACATTTCACACCAATTTTTGATCTTTGAAGCTTCTTCTTTGAATGCAACAATTGCCTCACTGTGGTTGACCCTAAGAGTGATCTTCAAGTCAAAATTTGAGCCTAGTTGTGCCTTGTTTTGAGTTTGGTAACTCATGCTAGACTCATGCTGTCAGCGTGACCTCAGTGTGACCTTAGTGTGAGTGACAAAATTTTATGATTTTTGGACCTAAAGTCTAGAATTCTGGAGGCTAGGACTTGAAGTATTCATCAATGGACAATGAGGATGACTTGCACCTTTGAAGTCAAACCATTTTGACTCATTTTCAAGGCTTTTGTAGTTTCTCATGCTATACTCATGCTACTGGCGTGACCTCAGCATGACCTGGGAAAATTTGTGCAATTTGGCCTAAAATCTGAACTCCTGAACACTGAAACTTAAAGTGAATAATAGTGACCCTTGAGGATGGCTTTCACCCTTATATTGTACTATCTCTGACTTGATTTTTGAGGTCTTCGGAGTTGCTCACGCTGAGGGCAAGCCTGGCTTGACAAGCTCAACATGAGTTCCATGCCTTAGTTAAACTTTTGCTTTTCAAAAGCTCAAAAGGATCTAAGTTGTTCTTGTTTCAAAGTGTTAGAAAAAAATTAGTGTTGTTTCATTGGCCCCTCTTTGTTGATGTCTGGAGGAATCCACCCGAGAGGCATCGACAAAGAAGTATAAAAAACCATGACCAACCAAGCACCAAGCATTATCCATCAGCCCCTGGTTGGACGTCATCGCACCGTGTTCAAAAGTACATGGGATTGGGAAAATGTGTTTCAAGATACAAGGGAATTGGTTGTAACTAGGGGAAGTCAGGAGTTGATCAAGGGTTGTAATTTCTATTGGAATTATGGGAGAGAAATTCTCTCATGTGAACAAGTCATATTTCTTATCCTTGTCAATAGCCAGTTTTTAGCAGACTCAGAACTAGGACATAGGAGGTACATTTTTTGGAGAAATGGGACTCTTGTAGAGTGTTTACGGGAACCTATTGTAAATAGCCAAATCCACATGATGATGTGCAACATGATCTTTTGAGACACAAGTGCAATTATTTTTCTAAGACAATTGCCTTCCTGCCTGGGGTTTGTATGAGAAGAGCCAATGGTCTTTGGTCTATGATGTCAACGGGGTCATGAAGACCTTTTCCATGCATTTTTCCTCTTTGATCTTTTTATTTTTTTTTCTTTTTTCTTTTTTTTTCTTTTCTTTTCTTTTGTTTTTTTGTTCTTTTTTGTTCTTTTTTGAAGAGCTTTCTTTTAGTGCTATACTCGTGCTCATGCACTTGCATTTGTATCATGTACTGTGTACTGTGTTTTGCGTTGCAACTACTTAGAGAATCACAATGTGCAACAGTGTATCAAGAGCTTTGGGATGAGTAGAATGTATCAAGGGGTTGTAATTGAACAAGATAAGGGGAACATGATGGGGAATAGGGAATGTATCAAGAGTTGGGAATGTACTTATGAATGGATTGATTAGCCCAGTTCCATGCATCAGGAAGAATGTGATACCTTGTCATCATGATGAAGTGCATCTGTGTCTGAACGCGTCAGGCATGTCATCCTGCAAACACAACTCCAAGAAGACAAAAAAAGACATAAATGATTCAGTTAACTAAGTACTTTAAACTTGAAAAGAACCAAGGATATGGAGTGACCATGTGCAAATTCAAAGCAGACAAGGTCATGAACAACATTAGCTTCATTTGGGTCCATGAGAAAAATTATGTAGCAAGTCTTTATGGAACAGGTACAGCCAATTGTAGCAACATAACTTTTCAAGTATTTCCTGATCGTCGATGATGTCACTAGTTTATAGTTTAGCAGACTGTTGTGGGTTAGTTTCATGTCATAACCCTTTGGACAACACCAGTTTAGCATCGTAGCGGATGGTATAATGCTAGTTTATAGTCATAGCAGACTATAAATAGGCAAACCAGTTTATAGTCTTAGTGGACTCTGCATGCTAGTTTCATGTCATGGCCAACAAATGTGGAAGTTTAGTGTCATACCGGATGGAGCTCTATGGTGTCAGTTTACTATCATGACACTAGGACACTCTATGGTGCCAGTTTCAAGTCATAGCCCCAGGACGATTCTATGGTATTAGTTTTAGGTCGTGATTCTAGGATTGTTATGTACCTCAAGTCCATCAGACATAGTACCGTTTCAAGTACAGGTGATTTGTGGGATTAGCGAACTCATTCCCGTCCATGTCAGTAAGTTTGAATGCTTCATTATTATACGCCTTCCTAACTAAGTAAGGCCATCTTCTCCTGTGAGTGTTTTATTATGGTGCTTACTTTTGTATGGTTTTATTGTTTTTAGTTTTAGTGTTACTGTTTCTTCCAAGTTTTTTATTTATGAGTTGTTTTGTTATGCTTACCTATTTCTTTTATTTTTTTTGTTCTGTTGTAGGGACCTAGTAATGATGAGGCTGGCCCCAATGGGGCGAGAGTGGATGATGAGGATGATTTTGGGAGCCAGCCCCCTCCTAGTACTAATGTATGAGCTAATTGTTAGTTTGGCCTTAGCTACCAAATGTTTTGGATTTTTGACGTTTAATGAAAATGTATGATGGTCAGATGTAATGATATGGATCTAATCATGGCATAATGTGCTGGAATTCTATTACCATATTGACATTCAATATTTATTTATTTTTATATGTTTCCTCTTCTTATCTTTTTTTCTCAAGTGTATTGTGAACATATGCGTGTAGCTGAATGTAAAATGAGATTCCAAAATTTATGACAAAATGTAAGGTAAATATTTGTAAAAAGAAATGTAGCGAGAATGCATGAATTAAAATTGCATCTTGTAACATGTAAACAAAAATTTGATATAACGTAACAAAAGTTTGTAAGCTTGTGACTTACTAAGCTCTAGTTTAAGGCCATTTTGGGCTGTGCACATCAATTTAAAGCCATGGTGGACTTGTATCTATGTTGAAAGAAAAGAATGAGGGATTACTAGTTTTAGGCCATAGTGGGCCGAAGGCGATAACGTTTTTGGGAAACTCAAAAGGAATTGGTCATTTCTGACCATGGCTAGTTTAACGACATTGTGGACATTTTCTGGCAATTTAACATCATATCGGATGGTTGGTAGTTTAACACCATTCCAAACACGTGGTAGTCTGCTCTAGTTATTGAGTTGTTTTTTTATTTTTTGTATTTTGATGTGAGGGGTAGGACATGCAGCTATGATCTTATACTCCCCTTCCCCTTTAGTGGAGATGTTAAAAGGTAGTTTCGACCAAGAGACATCAACAAGAATGGCTCCAATGTCTGTGTTATCTAGTGCTTCCTCAGTTTTAGTAGGATAATGAGTTAATGGTTGGTTCATTTCTTAAAGTATGCTCATGGTTTCTTGTTTAGGTTTAGAGAACTCAACCTCTAATCCTTGATCCATTCCCAGGTGTGAGGAAGTGAGCGATGTTGTCATGTCCCCATGTATCATGATTTCACCACCCTCATAAGGTAGGTGGATTTCTTGATGGATTGGTGAGGATATGGCTCTATGCTAAGCTAAATAAGGTCATCCTAGAATCAGATTAAACCCTGGAATTTCATCAACCACTACGAATTTAGCTGATGTGGGGAATTGGTCTCCTACTATGAAATCCAAGGTAAGCATGCCTTTTACCACGACACGGGAACCACTAAAGGATTTTAAGAAGAAATTTGTTGTGGACCGTATTTGCTCTGTAAGACCCAATTTTTTTATGACAGGAAAGGGTATTACATTTGTTGCCACACTGTCATCAACATGCACCCTACGTATCTCGAAGTGGTTAACTTGTATTGTTATGAACATAGGGGTTGTAGTGACCTCTCCAATTTTCTCATCTCACTTAATATCATTGGCATGAAATTCTAGGGATGTGGGCCTTGATTCTTGAGGTTGTCAGGATAGTACTACATAAATGGATGGCTCATCCATAGGAAGGTCCTCACTAATGGGAATCGAAGTCAACATATACATGAAAGCTTTCCTATGTACCAGTGAGGTCATTACTAAATCATACAGGCTTAAAGAGGTGTTCTTTTTTTTCAAGCCCTGTGTGACTTGGGTCAATGCACTTGCTAGATCCTTACCACTTGGGATGCTCTTGTCTGTGGAGACTTGGTCCATTTGACCCAGCATTTGTATCTCTTGTGGAGGGATTCTTGTGTTAGTAACTGGGGATGTTGAGTTTGGGACTTTGGGAGTGTCGATATTCTTGTCTTGATGGCTTGTGCTAGTTTCACTAGTGGACGGAACCATAGGAACAACATTTAGCAGTATGGGCTTCAGTGATCCTAATTTGTGCTCATGATGTTCTCTTTCTAGGCACTCCCTTGTCAGCCTATCAACAACGCATTCTCATAGGGGTCGTGGGGGAATTCTATGGGGTTGCATGTCAAGGTGTTTTGGCACCTAGATAACAAAGGGAGTGGGTTTGGTTTTTGATGGTGTGGTTGCTGCTATGATAGAAGGATGTATGCAAATGACGAATGGTTTTTGTGGTGTAGGGGATGTGCATATGAAAAAAGAAATTTGGGGATGTGTTGACGTAGATGTGGTTTCAGAAGGCTTGTGAATTACAAAAGGTTTTCTAGGAATGTCTTGTCCATTCTCCACATGGATAGTGTTAATCGCAATGGTGCATCATTAGTATTAAGAGGATTCTTGTAGACCCCCATGTGTTGGTTTTGGGGCTTTACTAGATTTTCCTCGTGAAATACTATTTCACCCCTATCAATCATGCATTGTATATCTTGTTTTAAGGTGAAGTAGTAGTCAGTTCCATGCCCACACCATTGGTGATATTCGCAAAACTTATCCAACCTAAAGCCTCTTGGAACGGTGGGCTCATTAGTTGTTGCTAAGGTTGGGTTTTTAGCCAATTCACAGAATCTATCATGTTTTTGGAATGTCATGGGGGACATTTGTTTGGATTGGATTAACTCGAACTTTAGAAGTTGATCTAACAATTGTGACGGCTTCATAGGAAAGGATGTGTACTAGGTAGGATCTTTTCGTTCAAATGTATGAGTGTGACCCATGTTCATGGTTTTAGTCAAGGAAGATTCAGGTGTAGGGGTATATGCAGTTCTTTCATGGCTGGTTGGAGCAGCGGGTTGTTTTCCTCTCTATCTTGAATTGTTTGGTCAGGTTATCTTCACCACTACTACTATCGTCATTTTAGACTTATCCTTATCCTTCCTCATATGTTGGCTCTTATAGGCTAAGTAAGATGGATCATTACTTGATTGCACCACCTCTTCTATGTTTTTAATCTGTGCAAATTCTTGACTCAAAGTACGAGCACTCAAATAATAAAGTTTTAATTTAACAAAGTCATTCATGGAAGCATTAAGAATGGTAAGCAAGTATGTCTCAAGTATGGGCTCGTGAAGTTCATTCAGGGCTACGCTCCACCTTTGGATGAATTTTTGCACTATCTCTAACGGTGCTTGTTTAATCTAAATTAGGCCATCTAGTGCAGCTTCAGGCTTTAAATTATATTTAAAATAGGTAACGAACTGATGTAGCAAATCTTCTAGAGAGGATATGGAGTTATGGGGTAAATCTTGGTACTAGTCTAAGGCTCTTCCTATTAGGGACATAGCAAATACACCTACAATTGTGTGAGGCTAGGCTTGAAGCAATAGACATTCTAGTTGAAATGTCACCAGATGGGTGTTTGGATATCCCTCTCCATTGTACTTGGTTAGTTCAGGTAATGAGATTCCCTTTGGTAAGGTTAATGGTAGAACTAAAGGGTGGATTGGGTCATCTTGATAGAAGTCTAGCACCTTGACTTCCTCAGTGTTTGCATTTTTAAGGTGCTTTCACTCCTCAGTTATTGAGTGGATCATTTTCTTTGTGTTTGCCCACTCTTGGGCGATAGCCATACTGGCTAGTTGAGTAGATTGTGATTGGTAGTAGTTTGATTGTTGTATTGTTTGTGGAAAGGGAGACTATTGGATTGTCGGTTGTTGTGGTGGAGCAACATTTAGAGATGGGATTGTAGGGTGTGGTACATTATAGTGAGAAGTTTGGTATTGCTGAATAGTTGGTGAAACCCACTGCCCAACCATAGTTTTTTAGGTGACACCTTGAACGTGTTGGGCTAAAGTAATCAAAGGTGCTCCATGGGTTTGTACTTGTGGTATGTAATGGGTGGATGTGGAAGATGGTATAATTGATGGAATCCCAATTACTTGGAATTGGAAGATTGATCTTCAATTAGTTTGAGGAGGGGATTTTTGGAACTGCACTTCCAAGGGTATGATGGAAATGGACGCATTAGATTGAATGTTAGGCATGGGGCAGGTTGGAATGGCAGTGGGTACTTCCTGTAGAGAAATCAGTGCTTGCGTGTTTGTAGATAAAGGAGGAAGTATGTTTTATTCCAAGAAAGTTTGGAATGATGGGTTTGTATGGGCATGAGGACTGATGGTATGGTATGAATCTACATGCTTAGATTGGGCCGCAAAGTTGTCTTCCTCATCTTCGCTCTGCAACTCAATTAGAGGTGGCTACAGGGTTTGATTCCTTGCCATGAGAAGCTGGGATATGAGACAATGATGGGGCTTGGAAATGGGGATTACATCATATACTGAGGAAGCGAACTCATGACCTCCCTTGTAAATGAGCTCATAGTTTCACTTTGCTTCTCTTTCTATGCGATCGATAGGCAAGTTGGCTTGGATCTTCACACAAATGAAGTTATATTGTTCAGGTGTGAGGATTGCATAGGTAGGGTTCTTACCCTGTAGCCTAAGTGACTGGTGAGTTGAACCTTGAGGGTCTATCACTTCAATGACAGTTATAAGTTCTATCGTAGTCATAGGGTTTGAGGTCCTAGCCCCAAAGTCAGAGATCTGCAGTGTCATTGTTTTGATCTAGGAGGATTCCATAATGGCATAAGTAAGCTAGTGTGAGCAAGCTGACATGAGTAACTAGGCTTAGCATGAGTAAGCTGCGCATGAGTGACTAGGCTCAGCATGAGTAAGCTGAGCATGAGTGACTAAGCTCAACGTGAGTAACTGGGTGTGAGTGAGTAGGCTCAGCATGAGTAACTAGCCTCAGCATGAGTAATTGGTTTGATAAGCTGATCATGTGTAAGCTAGCTTGACAAGATGGGTTTTAGTTTCAGCACTTGGTCTGTGTAGTATTTAACAGGTAGCATGATAAACGTTTTGACGGGACAGTAAACAAGTCAGGCCCTCCTTCTAGCAACAATTTACTATACTGACCAAAATCGTCGATGTGAGGCTGGAAGGAAAAAAACACTGAAATATTATCTGACAGGCATAATTGACCCTACCTTCATGTCAAGGCAACCTGGAAAAGGAAACAAAGGTAGAGTGCCTTGGATGGTCTGCATGCAAATCAACCAAGGACTTCCCCAAGCATAAGCTATGGCTAGCGATGGGGTTATAATAACTGATAATGTACAAAATGTAAATGGTGATGCACTAGATGAAAATAGAGCGTATATAGAACTATATTGTAAACAAAGTGTAAACAGAGCAAACAATGTAAATGGAAGGAAATAATAAACTATATTCTATTGCTTAACAAGAATGTGAACCGGTCAAAGAGGAGTTGCATGTGTAGATGGCAACTCAAGCACTAAGCCCTGCAGTGATGTGTTTACAAGTTCTTGGATGTTGGGAGTCACATGTATCTGAGCATCCAAAGTTGTCAGTCAATGCTCCCAAAGCCATCAACTTTTAAAATTAATGACCCTGTTTATGTGAATGCATGGGGTATTTATAAGGTTTGGCTAGGCTCGGGCAAGGAAATCATGGATGGAATCAATGGCTGAGAGATGAGAGGCAAATGGATCATTTGACACATGTTTGATGTACAACTATGTATGAGTTGGACATGTGTAGGCAAGCTACATTCTTAACTAGACATGATTAGTGCTCACGCTATACTAACACTATACTCACGCTGCTAACATGACCTTAGTGTGACCTGATGAAAATGACACATTTCACATTAATTTTTGATCTTTGAAGCCTATTCTTTGAATGCAAAAATTTCTTGACTATGGTTGACCCTAAGAGTGATCTACAAGTTGAAAATTTAGCCTAGATGTGCCTTGTTTTAAGCCACTCTTAGTAACTTATGCTGAACTCACGGTGTCAGCATGACCTCAGCATGAGCTTAGCATGCGTGACAAAATTTTGTGATTTTTTGACCTGAAGTCTAGAATTATGGAGGCTAGGACTTGAAGTATTCATCAATGGACAATGATGATGACTTGAACCTTCGAAGTTAGACCATTTTGACTCAGTTTCTAGGCTTTTTTAGTTGCTCACACTGTACTCACACTACCTGCGTGACCTCAGTGTGACCTAGGAAAATTTATGCAATTTGGCCTGAAATCTGAACTCCTGAATACTAGAACTTGAAGTGGACAATATTGACCCTTTAGTATGGCTTGCACCCTTAGATTGGACTATCTTTGACTTGATTTTTGAGGTCATCAGAGTTACTCACACTGAGGAAAAGCCTGGCTTGACAAGCTCAGCGTGAGTTCCATGCCTTAGTCAAATTTTTGCTTCCCAAAAGTTCAAGAGGCTCTGATTTGTTCTTGTTTCAAAGTGTTAGGCTGAAATTAGTGGTGTTTCAGGTTGCACCAATTTTCAATAACCTAAGGGCTTCAGAGATGGCCCCCACTAAGTAGAACACAGTAATGTCCTTGATCTTCATAGTTGCATTTGCCTACCTATTATTCCAAAAGATAATTTTTCCACATGTACCATTCTCCACTAGAAGTAAGAATGGACCCAATGGAAGAGTTCTATAGTTAATTTTTGACATCTAGTGGAGGAAATTCCAAAAATATTCCAAAGTTTAGTTCTTGAAGGATAGATTTCTAAACCTCCTTGAACTCAATTTATCTTTGGTAGGCCTCTGTCAAAGAGACCTTAAGAATTGGCCTTGGTCCTAGTGTCTCATCTCAGTAGGATTTCTCTATCACTGATTTGGGAATCTATCAAAGAGATTCCAATTTTGGCTCTTCCCAAAGAGGTCCCGTTGCATGGTTCTTGGCAACTTGCTCCTAGGGTTATCTTAGCTAGTCGCCCTTCTAGTTTTACATTGCTTGTTCCTTAGTTTGGATGGTCTTGCCTCTAGTCCATGCTTTCCTTTAGGTTCCATTTGTGATCACAACATTATCAAGAATTAGCATTTGATATGTGATTTATAACATTTTAGTACCTTGTCTCATTAGGCAATTACACTTAGCTAAGTAGTGATCATGATAGATTGAGTATTTTAATATTATTTTAATGTTATTTGATTTATATAACTACCAGAGTTCTTTGGAAAGGTTTAAATCTTACAAATTGGTGATTTTGATGTTATTTTATTATTTAAACCTTTGTGGGAGTTAGAAAATTTTTAAAAACTTTTCATTGAAAACCTAAGATTTGTGACCCCTATGACATAGAGCTCACCTTTAGTAGCTAAAGAATTGAGAAACAAGGTAAATCAAATAGGCAGTTGATAAGATATGGGCTTTGGAAGGATTTGGGCTCTTAGAATAGAAAAAACTCCTTGTTTGAAGAAAAATGACAAAGTTGTGGCTATATATAGGATTTTTAAGCTATGTCAATGGAGTGTCATTGATGCAGTAAACCACCTCAACTAAATCTTGTCTACATGATTAAAGGCAAAGATTGTTTCCTTAAAAATCACGCTACAACAAGGAATTTTCTCACAAATTTAGAGTCTAGTAGAATCCAATGAAGCCAAGAACATGATGAAATGCATGGATATGGCTAGCTATTTCACAAAAAAAGGAGATTTTAACTAGATAATTCCAATGAAGTAGTGCATAATTGGATGCAATAGATGGGACACACAAAAGGTTTGATCATGAAAATGCCAAAGCGATAATGAACCTAACCATCCCAACTAAGAGGTATGCATGTGGATCCTTCCCATAGTAAGCTCATGCCCCTAACACCCTTGCATGCCCTCAAACCAAGGAGTCCAAGGTAGATTAATGGTTATGGCAATTAAATACCAAATCACTAAAGAAACTACCAAAGAACATTAACTGTATCAAACTAAGACACAAAAAAACAAGAGAAAAGGCAATGGGATGAGTTATGGAAAGCATTATTGGATGCAAAAGAGAGTGTAATGGTGTCCCACATCATGGACATGTGAAGTTCCTATGGATTTCATGGTTAATCTAAACCGATAATATCCTTCGTTAGTCCAAATGAAAACCAACCATCTTCAGTGACTTCACATTGATATTCTTAGACCTATCCACATTCCAAGCATACAAATACCCCTATAGATCAATCATTATTCCAAAAATAAAAGAAAAGAAAAGTAGGAAGTGAGAAGGACCTTAGTTAGAGGGGACCTTCACACATGGGTAACAAGTCTTTCTAGTTCCACAACCAATGCTTGTAGCCTGTTCTTTTGTCTAAGGGGTATGCTTTGAATTCCCATTATTGTTCTTTTTTTTTAGATTTTTACATTTTTGGATGGAAACCACACTATCCAAAGACTTCTAACTTCCTACCATTAGTTAATATAGGAATGGTAAAGGACCCATGAGAATACTAATGCATCCAAGAGGGTAGGCAAGTACAAAAGGTTTTAAATTCTTTTGAAGTCACATTCTTTTCTATCCATTTAATCCTTCCCATGTTTAGAAACTACCAAGGTCACAAGTTTGTTAAAATTTTTATTTTATAAGGGACCTCATATTTTCAAAACAAGGGAGCACCATAGAGTTTAGTGGATAAGTAGACAACATGGACTTACTACCATGAATCATGAAAAAAAAACCATGTCTTAGTTGTTAACACGAAAGTTCAAAGATAGAATCTAGACATTAGCAATAAAATAACATTATAGTATAAACCACCATCAATAGCAACTACATTTGAACTTAGTCCTAGTGGAAATAAAGAAATAAAAACAAAACATAAGAAAATCATCAAAGAAATCCATACCAAATAAAGTAAAATATAGAAGAAAGTGTAAAATATTTTAAGAAAGAAAAAAATGTATTAAATATGGTGTAAAAAAAGTAAAAAACTAAGAATCCACATTATTAGATCAGTATGGATGGCGATCTCCCCCGTGACTAAGTTGGAAGGAGGAGATCTAAAAAATTGAGCATGCATGTCCATCCATTGAGGTGTTCTAGTCACTAGCTCTCTTAGGTTCATGAAAAGGCTTTATTAGTTCAATGTTGACCAACAACTTTTTATTCAGGCTCTCAAGTTTGTAAATTAACATGACCTCAAAAGGAAAGGTTTCATAGATAATGTAAGGCCCCTTCCACAACATTTAAAATTTAGTTCGTTATGGCACATGTGTGGGATTCCAATATAGGACCCTATGTCTAGGTTGAAATTTTACCTTCTTGATACTAAGGTCATGTCATTGTTTATTGAATACCTGGTGCACTTTTTTAGATGATAGGACCACCAATAAATTCTCATCTAATAGGTTGATATTCATTAATCTTTCTTTCTATGCTAGAGTTAGGTCAAGCTTAAGCTCACAAGATGTTGAAAGTATACAAAGCTCTACTTGGATGGGAAGAGTTGGGAGTTTTTTATACAGTAGCTCATAAGGAGAGTAGTCAATATGAAGTTTTCAAGTGGAGTGGTAGGCCCAAAGGGCATCATTAATTTTCATTCTCTAGTCCCTCCTATATTTACTAATGGTTCTTGTTAGTATTTTGTTATCTCCCTATTGGTAACCTCTGCTTGACCATTAGCTTGGCGATGGTAGGGTCTTGTTAATTTATGTTCTATCCCCAAGCATTACATGAGCTTTCAAAAGATGATTCTTGTAAAATAAGTTCTACTATAGGAAATAAGTGGACATGGTACCCCAAAATTATTTACAACATTTTTTTTATACAAACCAAATAGTCGTAGAAGATGTGAAATTAAAGATGACTATAGCTTTCATCCATTTTGTACAATATTCAATAGCTACAATAATATATGTATTTCCATTAGACATGGATGTAATGGGACCCATGAAGCCAATGTCCTAGATATCAAAGGGATCTAGTGGTTGGATCCACTATTCAGGTCCCTCCATACAGGTAGTCATTCCACCATCACATTGGCAGTGTTCATAAGGGTGGATGAAGTGCGAAGCATCCCTAAAAGTGTTGGTGAATATACTCCATCATGAGGATCTTAATGACCATGCATCTCTCAACATAATGACCCCTAAAAGGACCCTTGTGAGCATCTTAGAGCATGCATAGTTGATAAGCATTAGGTACGCACCATCAAACTAGGCCATCAACACACATCTTATAAAGGTTTCCATTGATTTCCATAAATCATTTGACCTAGTGAAGAATATATTGTTCCTTCTTGCTATCCAATTTCTATGACATCTATTAAGTGAGAAGGTAGGTGATAATGCCATCATACCGGTTGGATTTAGTGGGCACTTGTTCAGTTATAGCTCTGGCAAAGAGGAGTTCATCAAGAAACTAATCTGAAAGTGGGCTCTCCTCCTCTTTATTGTCCCATCTTAACCAATATAAGTGGTTAGCAACCATGTTCTCGGTAGTTTTTTGATCTATCATAGAGAGATTAAATTCCTACAAGATCACCAACCACCATATGATATAGGGACTCACCGTTGGCTTACTCATCAAGAACTAGATTGCACTATGATCCGTATGCATAAAAACCTTGTACCCAAGTACATAGTGCTAAATTTTTTCAAGGTAAATACCACTTCCATCAATTCTTTCTCTGCTATGATGTAGTTCACTTACATACCCACAATAATTCTGCTCATGCAATGGATGCAGTAAGGATGTTTTTGATTATCCAACTAAGCATGGCTTCCAAGGCATAATTAGATACATTCATCATGATGTTAAAGGACCTAGACTAGTTAGGTGCTCATAGAATTGAAGTTTCTATGAGCTTTTACTTGAGTTGTTGGAATGTACATTTGCATTTATTAGTCTAGATAAATAGAGCATCCTTATTTATTAGCTCCATAAATAGTTTGGAAATATTAGAGAAATTCTTGATGAAGAGTTGGTAGTAGCTAGTGTAGCCAAGAAATGGCCACATGTCTTTGATGGTTTTTAGTTGTTGGATAATTACTTGGATGACCCTTATTTTTTCAAGGTCAACCTCATTCCCTTTTTATGATATTTTGTTCCTCAAAAAAATGCCCTCCTAGATAATTAAATGGCCTTTCTACTAGTTAAGCCTAAGGTTCATCTCCACGCATCTTTTTAGCACTTGCTCAAGATAGTCCAGGGCTTGCTCAAATGTAGCCCTATAGGCAGAGAAGTCATCCATGAAGACCTCTATCCCACTACAAATTTTTTTGTTGGAAGATGACGACGACAAGGCGTTAGAATATTATATGGGCATTGCATAGACCAAATGGCATCTTTCTATATGCAAAAGTCCCCCAGGGACTTGTGAATGTTGTTTTGGCCTAATATTTAAGTGTGATCTAGATTTGGTTGTAGCCACTATAACCATCCATAGACATCTACACAATGCTTGCATGCTATGATTATTGTACTTTTTATAGATCATAATTTTTACATGGAGTGACACCCTATGTTACTATACGCAATGCATGAAACATGCTTCCTCTTAATTTTTTTAAAATCATTTTCCTTGGAAATTTCCAAGCAGAGGTCTCTAATTCCTAGCCACACATCAATTTTACTTAGCTAAGCCCTTCCCATGATGATTGGGAAGTTCCCCTTGTAGTTATTAACTTTGATCACTAGAAAATCAAAAATATATGACCACCCATAGATACTAGTCATAATTTCCTTTACGAATCTCAATGGAATCATGATGAACTGATCTTCCAACTCCAAATGAATGGTGCTCTCCTTAAGAGGAGGTAGGTTGTAAGCTTTATACATTTCATGGAAAATCAAATTTACATAAGAACTTGAGTCTAGAAGAGCCTTGCATAACTCATTTCCAATGATTTGTAGGTAAATTAGATGACTCCAAGGATTAGATCTCTTCCTAGAAAAGTGGCTAGCCTTTATCCAATCTATGACTGCATGGGTCAACATTAGAATATGGACCTTTGGAGGCATTTTTTTTGAATGGATCTCGAATGGTGTTACAAAGGATGAAAGAGAAGTAGGGCTACTAGCCATAGGTGTCTATGAGGTCATGGTAAGATTGTTACTTTGGAAGAAAGGTCTTTTTCAAGGTTTATTGTTTGAACCACTCAACAGGTAAGCCAACTATGGGATTTCTTTTCTATAGCTGCGCTGGAATTTCACCCTACATGGATGGAACTAGTAATAATTAATTTGAGGGTAGAGGTACAGGTAAAGAATGATGAGGAGGATAATGCAAAAATAGGAATTTCCCTCTTAAATATTGAGCTTTGTAGTACTCAAGAGGGTGGTAGTGGTATTGAAAGGAGATGTGATTGGAAGAGTTACATGGAGACATGGGTTGCTAAACATAGTATCCATATGGATTTGTCTACTAGTAAAGGTACTACTACCTTAGTGGTAGCATCCCCCATAACTATAGGTTCTACCATTATTGGTACTACTCACGACGTTGAGGTGGACCTCCACTCAAATAATAAGCTTGTTTGTGGAACCACCTATAGTTTCCATGAGAATAAGGCAACCTCTTGGGTTCTTACCTTTCTGCTAATCTAGGATTTAGTGTGTACACACAAGACTCCTACAAGTGAGATACAATGAGGAAACATCCCTTATGATGCTTGTATTGGGAGATTTCACACCCACCATCATCATCTGTGTTAGAATTCACAACCTCTTAAACAACAACTTTACCCTTACCACTTTGATGGGCACATTTAGCTTCCTTCATTCACCTTTGGTCATGATTACTACCTTACTCTTTGGAACCTTATACAATTCTAAGGGTAGTTTGGAACTTCTCATTCAAATAATCCTACATTTTATCTACATTGGCCAATATTTTAGAAATATATTTTTTCATTATTAAAGTCTTAAGTTGCACCACTTCATCAAGTGGTACCTCCTCTTAGTTTTCATAAAACCAGAATTCTTTTTTGCCAATGGAAGGATCCTAATTATATTCTTCTGTACTTTCACTTTTTCTCAACTCACCTTCTTCTTTAGCCACTTGCTTAATTATCCTTTGAATCTGATGGACTCTTAGTTCTAACAATCTTTCTTGGGCATAGATCCCAATAGTTCTCCTCATTTCTGTGTGAAGCCTATTTATGATATGATAGAGCTACTCCTTTTGAGAATCATCATGGCTAGGACATTAGTGTAAGAGGGAATAGTACCTACCCATGGCTACATCCAATGGTTCATATGTTTTTGTTTCCAACCTTGGATCTTCTTTCTTAGGTTAAACACTCAAGAGTATGTTTGATACTTTTCATTGAAAAGCTTAAGCATCATACTCCATCAACAAATTGAATCAATCTCCAAGGACTGGTACCAATTCTTAGTTTCTTTAATGAGTGTTCTAGGAAATAACTTTAAATTTTTCCATTCATTTTCCATGTGCTATAAGGAATAGGCATCATGAAATACTTAAATATGGTTCTATGGATTTGAATTGTATCCCCCTTCAAACTTAGGAATATTATTCATATCCAACTATTTAATGCAATTGTCTTTCAAGTGCCTTGTTGGAATCCTCATTGCCTTTGCAATGTTGAGAATATTTCATGTTGCAAGGAAAGGCTCATCATAGTCATGGTGTTCTCTATGGCCATGATGTCTATGATTCCCTTTACTATCCTTTGGTTCAAGATGCTAGACCTCCCTTGATTAGCCATGCCCTATGTCTCTATTATTCTAGCAAGAGCCATGATAATCCATGTCCTACTAGTCACCTCCATCATTGTCTCTATTGTGTTTGTGGCTTCCGTCTAAGTTTTAGAAAGACGAGAATGAGAATGTAGAAGGTAAATATGAAGGAGAGAAACCACTAGAGTGGTGTCTACTACCTGCCCTTCATTGGACATGGCAACATTCACCATGTTTTTAATGGTTGTGGTGCTTGTCGTCATTCCTACCTTGACACTCTTCTTTAGGGCCCTCTTGGTCACGGGACTTGTTCTTCCCTAAACTAGGGTTATCTATAGTGGATTATAGACATTAACTAAGGGCTTCCTCATCGAGGAAGGAAGGAGAATTAGTGTCTTGGGAAGTTCCTAGATAAGGGGTTTGTGATATGCTTCCTCTTTAAAGCCTCATACTAAGCTTTCATTGACTGATCTCATTTGTATTGTGCTATAGTGGGAAGATAATCTCTATAGCCATGATCCTACAAAAAATATTTAGCATTAAATTTGATGATGTCCAATCTTGTGAGATTGTGGAGCAACATCACCAAAACCAAGTGATCAGATGGCAACATGATATTGCTCTCCATGTTCCTCAACCACATCTCCTCTTACTAGTGCGAGATGAAGATAAGATCCAAAGTGTAAGGATCTAGATGCATGTAGGTAACTCTACATTGTTCGGATATATGAGTTTGTGGGCCCTCCTGCCTCTAATTGGATGTATGTTCAAATGGCCATAGGGAATTTTTCCTACAAGAAGAAGCTATATTAAATCTTGAAAAATAGTATCATTGTTATATACTTAGTTATTCTAATGATTTTTCTTTTAGTTTTATTACAACATCGCTATGTAATTTCACTAACTTCCTAAATATCTCATGTAGCTAACTAAAATCCCTAGCAACGACACCAATGATGAGCAATGAGCAATCTCTACACCCAATCATATGAATCACTAGCATTCACTAAGCGATCCAGTTGAATTCCATAGACTTTAGCTCTCTAAGTGCATTGGGTCTAGGTAGTGAATTTAACGAATGTGATCATTTTCTTCTTAGTTTCACTTGTGAATTGCAAAAGTATGGTTAAGTGTAACTCAGGCGTATGATTTTTATCATTTTATGTTTTTTATTTAATTCACCTAAGTGCTAAAGATAAAGTAATTAATTATTTAACTAATATAATAACTAACTAATCTTAACATAAGCATTCATTCCCACTTTCCATACAAATATTGAACATGTTAGCATTAATGTATGCTTAAAGTAGTCTTACTTATGTGCTTTATTAATTGTATGAATTAATTACTTAAAAGCATTAAAGTAAATTACATGAATAATAAATACATAAAGTAAACATTAAGTTGAGTCCAAGTACTACAAGGTTTACCAAGAAAGCTCATTTTTATTACCATTCACACCAAGGTGCTCAAGTACATTAGTGCTTGCATAAAGATTTGTACACTTCTTAACTCTTACTATGAGCACTTAGAAAATATTTTAACTCTAGAAAGATAAAAATGTAAGAGTTCAACTAGAAACTAATGATTAGATGTCATAAATGTTGTTGGTTTGCACACATTCATAGGCAAGATTGGACATTGCATTGGCATGTATGCATTAATGTAGCAAACAATGCATCAATGGGTACATGTCGATGGGATCACATCGATGTGATCCTTTGACCATGACTCATCAAACACTATATACCTTTTCTAATTTTCAAAGGTCCATGGTAAAGTGTATCAATGAACATTATGAGTGGTATTTCAGAGACAAAAAGTGGAAATGATGTAATTTTTGTTGTGGTTGATAGGTTCTCTAAGGTGGCACATTTTACTCCATGAAAGAAGGTGAGTGATACTTCTCATGTTGCAAAAATTATTTTCTTGCATGTTGTGAAGTTACATGGTATTTGATGAGTGGCAAGGCACCCCTACACCCAACCATACGAATCACAGATGTTCACATGTAATTTAGTCAAATTTTGCAGACTTTAATTACCAAGTACAGTAAAGCTAAATGGTGCATGCGTGTTGTCCATTCATTGTCTTCCCAGTCCAAATTGTGAAATGCAATTATATGATTAAGTGTGACTGAGACGTAAGATTTTTATTATTTTTTATTTTATCAATTTACTCACCTAGAACAAGAATGAAAATAAGAGTAATTAAGCACTAAGTAAACTATGGTCTAATCTAGACTAAGACAAGTAACTATTCCCACTTCCTAAACACATCTTGAACTTTATGTAAACACTACTAGGTTGTCAAATGCTAACCATTTTTGGGCTACCAAGTGTCACACACATGTTTGAAGGGGTTGTGCTTGTGTATTTTAATCAGTTGCTTAATGAATCAAAATTAAATATTGAATAATTAACATTAATGTAAATTGAATGAAATCACAATATATATAAATGCATAAGAAAGAAAGTCTCAAGTGTTGCAAGGTGAATCAAAGAGCTCATATTTATTGCCAACATAATGGTGTGTTTAGGTACATCAATGCTTGAATAAAGATCCGATCACACTTAGATCTCCTACTGTGGGCACTTGGAAAATATTCTAACTCTCAAATGAACAAACTGCAAGATTTTTGCTGCTTGATTGTCAAAAAACTACTCTCAATTGTTTTCCCAAGGGCTATATTTATAGACCCAAGAATAACCCTGCAATATCAAATGCACAATATCGCATCTTGGGCCACAATATCGCATACCTGATATCATGGCCACTCCAATATCGGACCGTATGAAAAACACAATTCACCATACCCCCATGACTAAATGAAAACTTATCCTCGAGTACAGAAGAAGAGGAACAAGTCCTTTACAAAATATATTAGGAGGTATGGACTATTTGATTAACATGCAGAGTGACACAAAGAAAACAAACAAATACAAAAGTGCCTAAGCATACAACATTACAAGTGTGTAGAAAATTGGGTGTTCATGAAAATAGGAAAGAACACCCTCAGATCCAATGAACATCCAACACCTCTTAGCAACAGAATAATGAGAAAGAAGTAGAAAAGATCCAATGATCATGGACAATCTCCCATGAGTGATATTGTTGCATCCTCCTTGGTGAAGATGGTAATGCTTCCAATCCATGCTCCCCATTGCAATCACAACAAAAATAAGGATTAGTATATACAGTGTAACATATAGTGGTTGGATACCATGTCTTGTCAGTGATTTTATCTAGCCAAGTTGTGATTGTGATAGATTGGTTGTTTGATAATGTTAGTGGGAAGACTGACGAATGGGTTAAGTAAGAGAAGTAGTCCATAAAATTTAGAAAAATATTAACACAAGGAATAATGGAAAAAAGGTATAGAAATTCACAATAATAAAAAGAAGGAATTCACTAAAAATAGTTGTGAAGATGTGTACAATTAGATGGCATGGATGGGGTAAATAAAAAGAATTTGATTATAACAATGTCTAAGGGTAAAGGACTTTACATAACCAAACTAAAAGATATGCAAGTGGATCCTTCCCAAAGTAGGCACAAGCCTTTTATGCCCTTACATAAATTCAAACAAATGAGTCTTTGGGCACCATAGATGATTAATGATTACAAAAAGTTATGTACAAAAACCCATAAGTAACTGACTAAGAACCCCAACACATCAAAGTAGAACATTGCATCAAAACATGAAACTAGCAGTGAGGTGAGGAATGAAAAGCATAGATGGATGAGGGAGAGAATGGAATGAAGTTCCTAATTATGGTCACATGAAGTCCCTTGTGAAGTTTGTGATTAAATGACTTGGTAGGATCCATCCTCAATCTAGACCAAAACCAACTACTTTTAATGACTTCGCATCGACATTCTAAGACTAGTCCATCCCTTAATACATAAGAATGCTTCCATGAAATAACCACCATTCCAAATTGGAGAGAAAGTAGGAAGTAAGAAAGGGCCTTAGTTAGAGGAGATAAGAAAAGTCCCATAACTAGTGCTTGTAGCCCTTTTATTTGGTCTAAGGGGTGTTCTTTGAATTCCCATGTTTTTTTTTGAATGGGAACCACACCATGCAAAGACCCATGCATTTTTTCATTTATTTTATCCAAGGGATGTGCTTTGAATCCTCATCCCTCTTTTTTCTTTCTTTTTTTGATGACGACCACACCATGCAAGGACTTATTTGACTTCCTATTAGGGAATGACACAGAATAGTGAGAGGCTCACCAGAACACTCCTGCACACAGGAAAATAGAAAAGCATGAAGAATACTACATCCCTTTAAAGCCACACCCTATCCAAATCTTCGATTCCTTCCCAATTCCAGAAACTACACAAGTCACCAATTTATTAAGGTTGCATTAATGAAAAAGGAACTACACATTTCCAAAACAAGGAAAACCATAGAGTATGTGGATGGGTGGATGGTGTGGACTCACTACCTATTACATGAAAAGAAATCATGTCCCAGTCATCAAGAATGACATTCAAAGTCAGAAACCATACATCAACAATCAAATTACAAATGAAACATACCATCATCAAGTAGCACATTACCATTGTACCTAACACCTTATTAGCAGAAAGAGTAGAGAAATACATCAAACACAAGAAAATATAAAAGAAAGTAAAAGATTATGCAATAAATATCAACTATATTAATGATGGCGTAAAAAAAACTTAGAAAAGATCAATAACCTGAAAAACACAAAGATGTAAAACAAAGAATATGAAAAAAAAATTTAAAAACAAAAATGTGTAAAACAAAATTATAAAAAGACTAAGCAGATGCGTAAAGTATTAGTATAGGTGGCCATCTCCCCCATGACTAAGTTGGAAAGGGGAGATCTGAAAGATTAAGCATGGTTGTCCATCTAGCAAGGTGTCTATTGAGTTGGTTGGCTTGGGTTCATGGAAAAACTTCAATTGTTGGGTGTTGACTAATTGTTTCTTATCTAGGCTATTAGGTTTATAGATAATCATGGCTCCAAATGGAAAAGTCTCATCAATAATGTAAGGTGCCTCCCACAACATTTAAAATTTGATTTGTTGGGGTACATGTGTAGGATTCCAGTAGAGAACCTTGTCTCCTGGTTGAAACTTGACTTTTCTTATTTTGAGGTCATGATATTTCTTGTTGAATACCTTATGTGTCTAGTTGGATGACAAGGCCATTAACTGATTTTCATCTAGCAAGTTGAGATTCATTAATCGTTCTTTCTATGCTAGACTTAGATTTAGGTCAAGGTCATAAGCTATAGAGAGTGTATGGAGCTCAAATTGGATGGGTAGTATTGGTAGTTTTCCATACACGAGTTCATAGGGAGAATAACCTATGGGAAGCTTCCATGTGAAGTGATAGGCCCAAAGGGCATCATTTAATTTGGTGCTCTAGTTCCTTCAGTATTTTCTAATGGTGTGCATTAGAATTTTTGTTATCTCCCAATTAGTGACCTCAGCTTGACCATTAGCTTGAAGGGGATAAGGTGTTGTGAGTTTGTGCTCAACCCCCAAGCACTGCATAAGTTTTTGGAAAGTGGCACCTATAAAATAAGTTCCATTATCAGAAATTAATGCATGAGGCACACCAAACCTATTTATGATATTTTGTTGTACAAACCAAGCAACAGTAGTGGATGTATAGTCAGTGACAGCTGTTGCTTCTGCTCACTTAGTGCAATAGTCAACTACAACTATGATATATGCCTTTCCATTTGACAAAGGTGTGATGGGACCCATAAAGTTAATGCCCCAAATATCAAATAGCTCAAGAGGCTGAATCCATTGTTGTGGCCCCTCCATTCAAGCTGTCATTCCATAATCCCTCTAACAATGATCACAAGCATAGACGAATTGGTGTGCATCCCTAAAGATTGTTGGCCAATAATATTCTCCCATCAAGATTCTTATGGTCATGTGTCTCCTAGCATAATGGCCCCCACAAGGGCCTTCATGAGCATCCTAGAGAATGAGTAGTTCATCCATGTTAGGGACACACTAGTGTACCAAGCCATCAGGATAGACTTTGTAAAGGTTCTCATTAATTCCCATGAAATGCTTGAACTGGTAAAGAAACTATTATTTCTTTTTGGTGTCCAGCCCTTGTGGCAGTTCTTGCTTAAGTAGATAAGTGAAGATGGTGTCATACCATTTTGGTTCATTGGGAATTTGTGCATTAATAGACCTTGCAAGGAGAGATTCATCAGGAAACTGATCATTGTTCCATCTCAACCATGATAAGTGGTTAGCAACCACATTCTCCACACCTTTTTGATCTACCATCGTGAGATTGAACTCTTGCAAAATCATGAGCCATCGTATGACATGGGGGCTCACCATTGGTTTGTTCATGAGAAACAGGATGATGTTATGATCTATCTGCACAAACACTTTATAGCCAAGCACATAGTGCCTGAACTTCTCTAATGCAAACACCACTGCCATTACTTCCTTTTTCATGGTGGTGTAGTTTAGCCGTGCACCTGCAATACTTCAACTTGCGCAATGAATGTAATATGGACATTTTTTATCATCCAACTACGTAAGCACTACCCCCAAAGCATAATTTGATGCATTAGTCATTACAAGAAATAGTCTAAACTAATCAAGTGCTTGTAGAACTAGGGTTTCAACAAGCTTCTACTTTAGTTTCTGAAATGCTATTTCACATGCAAGGGTCCAGACGAACAATGCATCCTTCTTTGTTAATTCCACCAATGGCTTGGTGACTTTGAAAAAATTCTCGATGAAGCGCCAATAGTAGCCTATATGACCAAGGAATGATAGCACCTCTTTAACTATTTTCAGTTGATAGGTTATTCTTTGGATGATCCTTATTTTTTTAGGGTCCACCTTGATTCCTACTTTTGAGATATAGTGCCCTAAGACTATACCTTTTTGGACCGTAATATGGCTCTTTTGCCAATTGAGTCAAAGGTTTGTTTTGACACATCTTCTCAACACCTACTAAAGATGGTCCAAGGCTTGCTCAAATGTAGCTCCATATGTAGAAAAGTCATCCATAAAAATGTCTACCCCACTATCAATTTGTTGTTGGAAAATGCTAAGGACTAATCATTGAAATGTGGCTGGGGGATTACATAGACCAAATGGCATCTGACGGTAAGCAAAAGTTCCCAGGGACTTGTGAAAGTCATCTTCACTTGGTCCTTTGGTGTAATCCAGATCCAATTATAGCCACTATAACCATCCAAAAATCTATAATAGTTGTGCCTAGAAATGGTGTCCAATACTTGGTCGAGAAAAGGCAACAAAAAATGATCTTTCAAATTTGCCATATTGAGCAGCTGAAAGTCGATGCACACCCACCATTTGCTTCCTTTCTTGGGTACGATCACAAGTGAACTAACCCACTCACTATCTACAATAAGGTAGATAAATCCTACCTTGAGGAGTTTTTCAATCTCCTCTTTGATAATCTACTTTAATTTGGGATTCAAATGCTACTACGACTATCATTTTGACTTGACGATGGGATTAGTGTATATCTGGTGCTAGCATATTCTTGTATCTATACCAGTGAGCTTAGAATATGACCAAGAAAAGGCTACTGACCATTTTTCCACAACCTTCATCAACATTTTTTTTGTTCTGCATCAAGCTTGGCATTAATAATGGCTGGCCTTCCATTTTTCAAGAACACATACTCCATTAATACCGATAGTGTCTTTAATTCAAGGTGTTCTTATTTAAAATTGTCAAGAATCTCCAACTCTCCCCAATTGACATCATCATTTACTCCTTTGGAAAGTTGGTGATGATCTTGCTCAAGTTCATCCATACTTGCAACATATTCATACATTAGGCCCTCAGTAGGTTCCATGCATAATGTACTACTGCTAGAATTAGTTCTCAGGCACTGGGTGCCTTCTTGTTTTGTGGATACTACATATAGACATCTTTGGATTTCAACTTCTAGTGCACATTTCTTACATGTAGAGATAGATATTCGCTTCACTAACCATAACTTCTGCACACAATGGCACCTTGAATTATTTTACATAATACATGGAACCCTCTTCTTCTCAATCTTTCCAAATTCATTTTCTTTAGATATCTCTAAGGAAAGATCTCTAATGCCCATTTTGGTATCAACAGTGCTTAACCACACCCTTCCCATAATAATTAGGAAGTTCACCTTGCAATTCTCTACCTTGATTACTAGGAAGTTGACAGGATATGACCACCCACAAATAGTGGTTACAATGTCTTCTACCAGTCCGAATGGAATAATGATGGACTGATCTACCAATTCCAACTAGATGTTTCTCTTCTTCAAGGGAGGAAGGTTCCACATCATGTATATCTCATGCAAGATTAGATTAGCAGCAAAATCAGAGTCAAGAAGAGCTTTACAAGGCTCATTCTTAGCAATTTGCAAATATACTAGGGGACTCCTAGGATCAGTTAACTTCCTCGGTAGGTTACCAGCTCGAATCCAATCAGATACAACATGGGTTAATGTTATAGTATGGATTCAAGAGGGATTTTGGTTTGAAGGGGACTCAGATAAAGGTGAGATAGAGGAAGGTGGAGGAGCAGCATCACCAACCAATGATGTATCCAAGGGCTTTGGTGGAGTACGAGGTTAGAAGAAGGGTCTCTTCTTTATTCATGGCTTTGAACCTCTTAGTGAGTTAACTAGTTGCAGATTAACTTCCCTCATAGTGTTTCATTTTTGTGGTTGGGCAGGCAATTCACCCTACATGGATGGAGCAAGTGGTAGCTATGCAAGAAATGGAGGAGTAGGTGTAGGGATAGGAGGAGCATGAGGATAGTAGGTGGCATCCCTTCTTGGATAGGGTGATTGGTATACTTCAGGAGGGTAGTGGTAAGGTTGGCAAGTGGCAACATGACTAGAGAAGTCCTATGGAGATGAAGGTTGGTGAACATAGTAACCATAGGGATCTAGTTTCCAATAAGGGTATTGCTATCTTGGAGGTGGCAATGCCCACAATTGTGGTTGCTACTGCTACTGGTACAATTCATAGGATTGTGGTGGAGTTCCACTTGGATAGTACTACTATGGTTGGTGGAACTATTAAGAATTTCCTTGTGGATAAGAAAATCCTTTGGTTGTTTGCCTTTGTGCAAGTCATGGATGTAAGGTGTACACCCCAGATTCTTGCAAGTGTAACACAATTGGACAACATCCCTTGGGATGTTCATACTAGCAGACATCACACCTACCATCATCATCTGATTCACTATTCGAAACCATCTCTATCGCAGCCATATTACCCTTATTCTTAGATATGGCTCGTTTAACTTCCATACATCTTCGATGCTCATGCTCACGACTGTGCTTCTTGGACTCTTTAGAAATTTTTAAGATAGCCTAAAAATTGTTGTCCATAGAGTTCCATAATTGGTCAACCTTAGCCATGATTTCAAATTGCAATTTCTGGAGTAGCAAGGTTTTCTGGTTAACCACCTCTTCTCTAATTAACTCATCCTCACTATCACAAAATTGAACCCTCCTTTTGCTGATAAAAGGGTCCCTATTGTATTCCTCTACACTTTCTTACTTTCTTAATTATCCCTCCTCCTTGGCTACTTGCTTAATTAAATTATGGATTTGATGGATGCTTAACTCTATCAATCTCCCTTGAGCATAGATGCCAAGTATTTTCCCTGTTTTAAATCGCAACCCATCTATGATATGGTGAAGTTGATCAAGCTGAGAGTATCCATGGCTGGGAAACCTATGCAATAGAGAGTAGTATCGACCAATAGCAGCATCCAAGGGTTTATGGTTTCCTTGTTTCCACCCTTGGATCTACTTCTTCAGATTGGAGACTTAGGAGTGTGTTTGATATTTGTCATTGAACAATTCCAACATCATACTCCACCACCTAATTGATTCTAGCTCCAAAGACAGGTACCAATTTTTTTCTTCCTTAATGAGTGTCCTTGGGAATAATTTCAACTTTTGCCACTCGTTCTCAATATTATGCAATGAACATGCATCTTGGAAGGCTTGGAGATGATTCTGCAGGTTAGCATCATAACCTCCCTAAAACCAAGGAATTTTGTTCATGTATAGCCTCTTTATTCTGCTATCCTTTATGTGCCTTGTTGGAATCCTCACGACCTCTACAATGTTTAACATGCTCTAAGTGGCAAGTAGAGGTTCATCAAGGCCATGGTGATGGATGTTCTCTACTAACCCCTCTTTCCTAGCAGTGGGTCTAGTTGGATTGCCCATGTCTCTAATCACGACTATCCTCATGATCCCTTCTATTGTTTTGGTCCTATCAGTCACCTCCATCATGGTCATGCTCTCTACGACCACGATCTGAGCTAGATTATGATGATGATGGTGAAGGGAAAGAAGAACAAGAACTTGCTATGTGCTAACGCCTATTACCCTTCTTTCAATGATTACGACCAAAATTGTGATCATGACCTCCTTTTTCCTCCTTATCATGATCTTCCCTTCTAGATCTATTTTTTTCATTGGATCCATTCTAACCAAAACTTGGATTATGAATTGTGGATTGCATGTTTTGGTTGAGGGCCCCCTAAAAAAAGTCAAAGAAAGGAGAATCACCAAAGAAGTGGTCATCTCCATCCAATTGGCCAAGGGGAGGCGGAAAGGTATTTGACCCCTTGTCATTCACAAGCTCATGTTGGTGCTCTAGCTGATGATCCCTTAACCTTTCTGCTTCAGTGGGATGATAATCCCTTGAATTGAGATCTTGCATCTCGTACTCTCCGTGAAGATGTTGAAGCCCGTGTCATGCGAGCATTTGCTAGAGCATCATTGGAATAGATTAATTAGGTGGCAACACAATGTTTCCTTCCATGTCATGCCGCCACAACATTTCATCTTGATGTAAGATGAAGGTGAAGTCTGGTACATACTCATTGGAATGACAATATACCACCTGGTATTGCTGAGGCACCTAGTTTACCCTAGGCAAAGATAGGCTCCTATGAGAAGAAGACATTTTATGTTAATGAACTTATAGGCAGTGTGTAGTTAAGGTTTAATTTAATTATAATTCTAATTTTTTTGTAAGATTTGACTCTTAGGGTTTGCACAATGAGGTTACTAAGTTTCACTCGATTTAGATAATGCATGTAGAACTAAAGTCCCTGGCAATAGCACTAAGGATGAGTGACGAGATGCCCCTATGTCCAACCATACGAATCATAGGTGTTCACATATGATTCGGTCGAATTCTACAAACTTTAATTACCAAGTATGCTAGAGCTAAATAGTGCATGCATGTTATCTGTTCATTGTCTTCCCAATCCCACTTGTCAAATGCAATTGTATGGTTAAGTGTGACTGAGGTGTAAGATTTTTATTCTTTTGTGTTTTATCAATTTACTCTCCTAGAACAAGAATGAAAATAAGATTAATTAAGTGCTAAGTAAACTATGGTCTAATCTAGCCTAACACAAGTAACCATTCTCGGTTCCCAAAAACATCCTGAACATTGTGTAAACATTGTTGGGTTGTCAAACGCTAACCATTTCTGAGCTACCAGGTGTCACACATATGTTCGAAGGGGTTTTGCTTGTGTATTTTAATTAGTTTCTTAATGAATCAAAATTAATTTTTGAATGAATAACATTATTATAAACTGAATGAAATCACAATATATATAAATGCATAAGAAAGAAAGTCTTCAAGTGCTACAAGGTGAATCAAAGAGCTCGTCTTTATTGCCAACACAATGGTGTGTTCAAGTACATCAATGCTTGAATAAAGATCTAATCACACTTAGATCTCCTACTGCAGGCACTTGGAAAGTATTCTAACTCTCAAATGAACAAACTGCAAGAGTTTCACTACTTGACTGCCAAAAAACTACTCTCAATCATGTGCCCGGGGGCTATATTTATAGACTTAGGAATAACCCTGCTATATCAAATGCATGATATCGCATCTTGGGCTACAATATCATGTACTTGATATCATGTACTTGATATCGCGATCACTCCAATATTGAAGTGTATGAAAAACATGATTCATCAATATTTCTTTGAATATTATTAGTGATAGAGACTCCATGTTTACAAGTCATTTTAGAGGTTCCTTTGGAAGATTTTAGGATCAAAGTTAAATTTTTCTAGTGCATATCATCCATAATATGATGCTTAAATGAAGGTGGTGAATAAATCCTTGTTAAACATATTGAGATGTTTGTGTAATGGATAGCCAAACAGGTGAGAAAACTTGTTATGTCATGCTGAGGTTTTGTATGATAATGCTTTTCATGTTGCTATTGGAAAAATCCCATTTCAGGTGAACTATGGCATTTGTCCAAAGATGGTGGACACTTTGAAGAGATTTAATGGTGAAGTTGCACTTGGTGCTGATTTTGTGCAAGAGATGAGGGATCTCCATGCATAAGTAAAATCAAATCTTGATAACAACATTAAAGAAAAAGTCCTCAAGAGGAATGAGGACAAGTAGAAGCGTAATTTTTCTATTGGTGATTTAGTTTAGGTGCACTTGAAGAAGAAATAGTTGAGAGATATCAACTTCTCCAAATTAAAAGCCAAAAGGATGGGGCCTTTCAAAATCAAGGCTAAAATCAATGTTAATGCATTGATTTACCAAACAATGTTGGTATGTCTTTTATGTTTAATGTTTTAGATCTTGTGCACTAGCATGGACTAGTTGATGAGAAAACCATACATAGTAGCATCAATGAGTTGAAAAGGGCTATTGGTTAGCCAAAGCCTTCAATGAAGAGAAGGGAAATAGTACTCAAGTGGAGTAAAGCTTCTAGCACTCAGGGAGTCAAGAGGCATGAATATTTGATCCATTGAAAGGATTAATCCATTGATGATGTTGTCTGATGTTGAGAATAGCCATTGTATGGTTGTAGAGTCTCATGCTTTGCAATATCGTTTGGGTGTAATAGGTTTTGGATGTTTGTGGCTTGTGGGAACCCTATTGTAATCTTCTAATTGCATTAATTAAAGATAGCTATTTTTCTTATTTTCTAGCAAATAATTTTGTTCTTACATAATATCTAGATTTAGTGTTTGAAGGTGATTTATTTGGAAGTGAACTTGCTCCACTTAAGCTCTAATACTAGGCTTGAAATTGGTTTTATGTCTCATAGACAACTCTACTTATAAATCTTAATACAAAAAGTTAAGTCTTTAACAATTACAAATCCAATAATCTTATTCATAAGCTTTACACCAATTCATAACTCATTTTTTATTGTTTTAGCAATTTATGAAATTTTTCTAGTTAGTCTTACATGTGATACTAGGCCTTACATCTCTTATTTTAAAGTACCACCTCTTACGTGATTTTTTTCTTTTATGAATAATTTTCCCATCAATTATTCAACTCATAATCATTGAGTTACAATACTCTCAACTCATAATGAGACACTTTTCCATAATTCAACTCTAATTGCTTTGTTGTGTCATAGTTTGAATCCTCATTGCTTTTTTGGAAACTCAAATTCACATAAACTCTTTACTTTACTCTTTTAGCTATCATGACTTATGAGGTTACTTATGTAGCTTAAATTAGATTCTTAAATATGTCTAGATATTTAGTATTTCATTACCTTGGCATCTTTTTGAATTGTTGTTCTCTTTAATTTCTATACTTTTATTTTATGCTTCTTCTCACAATGTTTGCATAATTTGTTGCTTAAGTTTTTTATGTACATAAGAAGATAGTATGTTTAACCTTCTATCTTTTGATTTTGAGTGAAAACAACTAACATAACTAATGATTGGATATTGTTGATGTCATCTTATTTGTAATGTAACACTACTAGTGAAATTTAATTATTTAAGTTCAAAAATTTGGAAATTATGGTTTATGTAAAAATAGATATTTTCTATGTTAGGAAATTATTAGAAAATGGCTATGTTTTGTTACATTTAAAAGCTTTAAAAATAAACTTATGTATACTTATTTTAAGAAGAAAATTATTTTTGTTGGAGGAGGATAATAAGAAATTATTTATTTAGGATAGCTTTGTGAGTTATCTTGCATTACCTTGCATCTAGAAGTAATGGGCTAAAAGTATTGGTCTAATCAGTCTTAATTATTGTCTTAAAACATTTTTTTTTTAAAAAGCACCTTACCATAACCACTTAAGTTAAGATAGTCTGAATGTTTAAAATATTTTTATTCTTTTATTTTTTATTTTTCTAAAAGATCAGCCTTACCTTCTAGAAAGTGAGTATCCATTAAGTAGAGCTAAGTGGTCTTTTGATTTGAAAGCCACAAGTAACTGGATTTCAATGGATAGCACCCAGGCATAAAGTTATTGGAAAGATTCGCGTACATATACTCCACTACTGTGGTAAAAAGATCGTGAGCGAAGATTAAAAAAAAACGAAGCTTTCATATTTTTTCTGCAACGATAAAAGAAGCATGTAAGTCACGACACTCGTCAAGTCATAGAGCAGCACTGCTCCGAATCCGTATGTTATTTCACCGAAGCAAGGGCCTGTTTACCATGAGCGAATGGGAGGTCACCTGAGGGCGTGATACTCCAAGACCGGCTCGACGTCGTCGCTCCACCACTGGGACAGCGCGTGCGCCCCAAAGGCGGCGGCAGCAGCGGCGGTGCCGACGGCGGCCCTGGGGCAAACAATGGCGGAGACGGTGGCGACGGCGAGGGCGAGGGCGAAGGATCCTCCCCTACGGTTAACAAACAACGTCACACTGGGCAGCACACGCAGCAGCGATGCCGTGAACGACTGCTGGTCGTGACGCTCGCTGCGGGACCGCAGATAATGCGCATACGAACACGAAATGGGGTCCAACATATTGACATAAACATTGGGCCACCATGCCGCCAGCGCCGCCCTGCTCACCCCGCCATTCGCTGACACCGGCACCGCGATCCCTGCTAACACCGGCAGCAGCCCCGCTAGGAATCTGCGGACAGCAGCAGCAGCAGGAGCGTCTGGCGGCAACGACGTCAGCGGCGGATTGAACAAATACGCATCCACGCGGGTGCCCTCGGCTGCCAGCTGAAGCCCCACCTGAAGAGCCACGGCGGCTCCCAGGGAGTGGCCGGCCAGGGCCACGTTCGCCGCGCCGAAATTGCGGACCGCGGCGCGAGTTGCGTCGAAAGCCTCGGCGGTGCGAGAGAGCCCTTCGGCGCCTTGGGCCGCAAGTTGGACGTGGTCGCCGGCGTCCGCGGCGACGCTTTGGCCCGATAAGCTGGTGCCGCGCAGCGCCACCACGGCCTCCGGACGCTCCGGCGGCCTCGGCGTCCACGGGGTGCCGCTCCAGACGAAGACGGCGCCGACGATGACGGATTCGTGCGTGCGGCTGCGTAGCAGCTTGTGGAGGCGGTAGCCGAATGCCGTGTGCCAGCGCAACGGCGGCTCCGCTGGAGGTTGGCCGCTTTGGCGGCGGAGCTCGTGGATGTAAGTGGCGTTCACGAGGCACGCCATGCAGGTGCGCCGCGCTTTCGGCGTGTCGTCCGCGGCCGTGGATTTTGGGCCGTTGCGCTCGAATTCGTCGTCGTCCATGTAGAGCTCTTCGTGTTCGTTTGAGTCAGATGCTTGGGATGGCCTCACATTTTATTGACCCAGATGTTTGGGATGGCCATTTTATTGTTGACGGAGGGCACATCGAGGCTGGTCGTCTTTAGTGGCTGTCAAGTTTGCTAAAGCGGAAGCGGAAGGATAAGGTTGGTCCCTCTTTGCATATGTTCCTCTTGAACTACGACATCAGCACAAATTCCACTGCCATCGCCATATGTGCCCAAATTCTAATGTCGCACTCTTGTTTCAGCTTAGAATATCACTTCTTGTTTCAGCTTAGAATATCAATTCAGGCGTCACCCACAAAATAAAGTACGTCGGTGGTTACTTTGGCCCTATGCCCCGCAGATTGCGTCACCCACAGAATAAAGTTTACGTCGGTGGTTACTTTGGCCCTATGCCCCCACATAATAAAGTTTACGTCGGTGGTTACTTTGGCCCTATGCCCCGCAGATTGCGTCACCCACAGAATAAAGTTTACGTCGGTGGTTGCTTTGGCCCTATGCCCCCACAGAATAAAGTTTACGTCGGTGGTTACTTTGGCTCTATGCCCCGCAGATTGGCGGTTCTGGATAAATTTTGACGAACCGTTGGTGTCGGATTCGGATTTGGGAACGTTTAGGTCGGTGGTTACTTTGGCCCTATGCGCCGGAGATTCGCGAATTCTGGATAAATTTTGACAAACTGTTCGCGCCGGATTCGCGAATTCTGGATAAATTTTGACAAATTTTGACAAATTATATGTTTGGCCAGATTATGACTCCTGAGTAAGGAAATGGATTCAATGCCCTCCATACCTTCACAAATTTTTTTGCTTTCAATTTAATGGTGATATTGCAATCTTCTGTGCAATTTTTAAGCATTAACAATATTTTGGATTACATTGTACTTGTTCTATATTTTACAATGTATTTTTAAGATATATGAGATTTAATTTTTTAAAAAAATTAATATATTTAAATTTTCTCTATCATGTCCCCACCTACGAACCTGTCCCCACTTTTTCTTGAGGCACACGTACCCAAACATGTTCAGAATCATGAATCCTCTGAATCGAATTCTTTTGATGCATAGCTTTGGCCGTTACCCTAATCTTACTTTGTCCATCAATCTTTTGTTTTATTTTAGTCATGGTAATCTTACTTTCCTCGTCATCGAGTATGATGGGAATGTTACTTGATTCCTTACGGATCACAAATTCTTGTATTTATTTTTTTAAATTTTTTATTTAATGTAATAATAATAAAGTTTTACTTAATGGTAAGAGTATTGGTTTGATACTTCTTAGTTGGATTCTAGTGTATTGAGTTATCAATTAAAATAAAAAATTCCTTTAAAAATTATGAATGTAAATGAATAAATTCAAAAAATATCAATGAACTTAAATAAAAGTTTTAGTTTTAGTACAAAACCAATTAATAATAAAAGTAAATAGCTGTAACATTTATTTTGTACCTGTCAATTTCTAATCCTACCTTCATTATTGGAGAATAAATACAAAATAGCAACTAAAATAGTTGTAACATCAATTTCCAACCTTGTTTCTTTTACCTCATGAAGGCTTACCCTACTCCTCAAATGTGAATTTGACAATCAATGGTACCTAGTAAGGAGCACAAATATACAAACAACTACTAAAATAAGTAAGGGTAACATCAATTTCCAAGTCAGCAATTCCCAACCCTATTCCCCTTTGCCTTATGAATGCTTGACTTAAGGTGTGAATTTGATAGTCACCAAGAATTGCTCTTCAAATTCCTAAGTTGCACAACACCAAGAAACCAAAATCTCTTGCCAATTCTGAAGTAATTTTATATGAACTAATCAATCCTTAGTTGCAAGATATAAGTATAGCAGGCTTAGCAATGGTTAATCACATGAATAACATTGCTTGTAAAAATTTTTCTTCTTGCTGTGACTTTTAATTTTTCACCTTGCAATGACCAACACTCATCATAAGGTTTTGAGGCAATTTTTGGCGAAGTACCTCAACAATGGCAATGCAGTTGAGTGAGGAGCTAGCCAATAAGGTCATTGATCAAGTGGAATTCTATTTTAGCAAAAGCAATTTTCCACACAATGCTAGAGTTGATTGAACAAAATGGAGGCATGGTCAACTTGTCTATAATCTGTTCATTTCCAATAATGAGGATCCACTTAGACTTGAAAAGTCTACTCTAGTCCTCATAACATGCCTCCAAAAGTAATAGTTGTTGTAGACATTCTTCAAAAGTCATTATCTCTTATTGCATTAAAAGAAGTTGGGTGAAAATACAAGCTGTTAGAACTGGATGAAGTCCAGGAATAAGTACATTCTTGGACTCTAGTAGGTGGCCATCTTTCCTATGATGTGAAAGTGGAGGAATTGGAGAACTTTTTTTGAAAGTTTTGAAAAGATAAATAGTGTTAGGCTTCCTTGTCATCCAATAGCTGAAAGGGTTTTCTTTAATTATGCACTCAATTTTTCCACCGATGAGGTAGAATATGATGGTGTAAATCTGGAGTTTAAAACAAAGGACTTTGAAGGACAGGCTGAAAGGCTGAAGTTGGCAAAAAATACATGATGGAGAGTCTCTTTATTGGTTGAGTTTTGAAGATAATAATAAAAAGAAAAAACTAAAAATAAGCATCAGGCTGCCAAAAGAAAGGATGTTGAAATAGAGAATAATGATTATCCCTTAGGGTTGATTGTTGCTTTTCAGTTGCAAAAAAATCAGGAGATAAAACAGACATTAACGTTGCAGCTGATCTTAAAAATAACAGGATTACACATGATAGACATCAAACAAGTGATTTTGAAGTATGGAACTGTCAAGTATGTAGCATTTATTCTATAAAGTAAAATGGCTGAGGGTACATATAGAAATTCAAATTTGATGCTTCAAGGACAATTAATAAAAATGCAAGTGCACGTGAAATTCAACTTCCACTTTCAGCATCTGTAACCTCCCTTTCATTATTGCGGGCTCGGTTCAAAATTTTTGAGGGAATAAAGTAGTACAAGAACTGAAAGTTTACTATACAAAAATTTTTAATGAATACTGGTGGCAGACGTTACTGATTCTAGGGTGAGTCGGACCTCGTAGCTTTAAAGTATCTCCATTCCATGTCTGGATAGCTTGTGAGAGCCAAGCATGACGATGGCCATGGAGAGCAAAACAAAAGTCATCCTAACTTCCAACTACAAAGAACAAAAGTGCAGACAACTGCCACAATTGGCCATTATATACAGGATCATGCTTTATTGCAGATCTGGCGGGCGAGCCCATGATCTGGTAAATGGAATTCCGTTACCTACCCATGGATTAAATTTCTTTATTAGCACAACCAATATATAATCATGATAAAGACTACCAAAACATAACAAATCATGTCAAGGTCTCCAGCAAGAAGGATCCTAACATCGTAGAATGACCACAATCCTTTCACATTATAAATTACAATTAGAGATTAATGAGTGCAAAAGGTGAATGCAAACGACTTCATGCATGAATATGGGAAAGAGACATCCTTTTTAATAATGAGCAAATAAATCTAAATTAAAAAAAATAAAGAGTTGATGTATACATATTCCTGAAAAGATTATGGTTCAAACATTTTTGTTGCTAAATTAATGAACGAAATTTTTTCATTGAGGGAAATTGAAAATCCCGGTAAACACCAAGAATACACTCAAGGATAAACAACTATGTTAAATATTTGACGATGCCTCAATGGATACCGGACACCTTCCTAGCTATAACTCCTTTTATCTTTAATGTGATAATATCTCAATAGTGAAATAATTTTTGAATAACAAGTCAAAACAAAAAAGTGATTTTGTCTGGTTTATAGAACTAAAAACATGTGCAGATGCATTTAACAATTTATGAAGCACACCAATCTTTTCTAATTTTTGCTTCTTTAAACTAGAATTCCATTAATAAAAGTGTGATGGTAATTTGTAAACAATTCAGATCCTTATTGCTACATTGGAAAATTGAAAAGTTGGATCCTAAATGAAAGAATCATATGCTAACAAAATATTTTCATGCTCTTTACAAATTTCTAGTTCTAAGCTTCAAAAATTTGTCTATATTATAATAGAAAGTATTATATTCAATAGTCAATGATCTATATCTATATGATAGGATTTTAAAGAAAATATTCAAGTGAGATTGGAGTTTATTTCTCATTAGTGGCAAACGTTTGCTATGCCAAACCATATGAATCACAAGCATGTATGCATTATTTGATCAAATTCCATGGAACCTACGTAAGAAAATTACAATTTATCTATAGGTTCATTGCCAAAGTTACAAATAAGTTACAACCCATGCAACACTTGCTTAAGAAAGGGGTTTGCAA
This sequence comes from Gnetum montanum, assembly GCA_015680685.1. NCBI lineage: Eukaryota > Viridiplantae > Streptophyta > Gnetopsida > Gnetales > Gnetaceae > Gnetum > Gnetum montanum. The sequence continues at coordinate 183,031 of MNCI01022060.1, read as the reverse complement.
TGAGTGTATGGCTCAATACCAAGAAGCCTTTGAAAACCTTAAGTAAGAGTTGGCACAACTACCCATGGTCTATTCACTGCAAAAGGATAAACCTTTTTACATCTACCTTGGTATCTCTAAGACCTCCATTGCCTCTTTACTCTATTATAAATGAGATGGTGGAGTAGAGTTATTAATATACTACCTAAGCCATGCATTAATTTCCTATGAGACCTGATACACTGAAGTTAAGAATTATTGTCTATCCCTAGCTTTCTTGTTGAAGAAGTGTAGACATTACCTCTTTGGTAGTCAAGTTAATGTCATATGCAAGAACAATGTGCTTAAAGACATAACCATCAATATTTATGAAAGTAGCCATATAGCCTATGGAAAAGCCATAATAGCTGACTTCAACCTATATTACATCTCCTAAGCCTCAATGAAAGGTCAAACTATAGCCACACAACTTACAACATCCCTAGTGGAAGATCATACAACCATTGATCCTGAATTCCCTGATGAACATGTCAACATTATTGACAAATTACCCATGGGGCTTGTGCTATTGCCATCATAAAATCACCTTCTAGTGTAATCCAATCCTTCACTTACCATTTTAAATTCCCATGTACCAATAATATGGTGAAGTATGAAGGATTAATTAGGGGAATGATGGTAGCTCGTGACCAAGGAATTAAGCACCTAATGATAAAAGGTGATTTAAAACTCGTGCTTAACCAAGTAACAAATGTTTATGCATGTAAAGCCAAACATTTGCAACCCTATTATGACCTAGATAAGAGACTAATGCAATAATTTATAGATGTTGGTACTCAACATATACCTTAAATTGAGAATACATTAGCCAATGTCATTTTGACCTTAGTCCTAAGTGTGATGCCGAATGTGTTTAGCAAGTGATGAGTGGCGAGGTACCCCTACACTTAACCATACGAATATGAGCATCTCACGCGTGATCTGGTCGAACTCCAAGGACTAAGTGCTTACACACCCTAATGGAACACTTAAGGTTAATCAATCGTTGTCCTCCCAAAATTACTTGTATTGTCACGGTGGTATGGTTAAGTAAGTTTGAGGTATGTGATTTTTATAACTTTTATCTTTTTAATGCCTATGCTAGTAGGGAAGGGTGAAGAGACTAAGTGACTAAGTGACTAACTTTCATTAGCTATTCACTAACTAAGTTCTAACTTTCCTAGCATCAGTATCTGTTCCCACTTGCTACACACACCCTGAACTAGTGCAACATTACTAGGATTACCAAATGCTACTCATTACTAGGTTACCAAGCATTACACACATGCTCGAAGTGGTCGTACTAAATGCACTTAACTAGGAGAGTCAAGGGTTGAGAGAGATTAATTATCTAAGACAGAAATTAAACATTTAACAATAATTAAATCCTATTTAGCTTAGTCCACATGCTGTAAGGTTTATTAGAAAGTTCATCTTTATTGTCGTACACAAATGTGTGGTTAGGTATAATTTGATTGAATAAAGATCCATTCAGTTTAAGACTCCTACTGTAGGCACATGGAAATTATTCTAACTTTGGAATGGTAAAACTACTATAGTTTGGCTAAGGGACTAACTCTATATGAGTGAAAAAAGGAAAGTTGTCTCTTATTTATAGACATGACGATGGACCATGATATCACGGATGCAATATCGCGTACACGATATCGTGGCTCATCATACCTCCATGACTAAATGAAAACTCATCCTCGAGTTCCTTACAAAATATTAGGAAGGTATAGGATTATTGACTTGAATGACACTATTGGTGAATGGGGTGACATGTGAATGGATCATCATTACAACACATGAAAAAATTAGTATTCGTGACAACAAGAGTGAACACTATACACATTTGACATCTAGCCTTATTTGGTAGCTAAGAGAGAAGAGTGAGAGAAAAGAAGAAGAAGAAGAAATGTTGTTGGTGATGTCAAAATTGCACCTTCAGTTGTTTATCCATAGCTGTGCCATCGATCTTGTTCCTTTGCATGACTGTTCCAGCACTAGTCCATTCCAAGTATTCCCTCCAGATCCAATCCATTGTTGTATGATTGCCATCTGCACACACAACACAATCTTAAATTAGCAAGGGTAAATGAATCACAATGTAGTTGATACCTTGCCTCGATGTAAGGCCCATTGTTGTGATATGGCTAATGTGGATCCGAAGATATAATACTGGTGACTAACCGAGGTGTAGGGGTTAAGAAAAAATCAAAACAATTGGATCAAGACCCCCATGACTAAGAGCGAACCTCTGGTAGTGAGACAATGGAAGAAGATAAGGAATAAGAAAGATGGAGAAAAAGAAACAATGGTAACATCGATAAAATGGATGTCAAAGATGGAGATGAACAAAATAAATGGTGACTGTGGAAATGTTTAAGGGAAAGAAATTAATGGATGCACTAAGTAGGAATGCCAGTGGGTCCTCCCCAAAGCAGGCTCATGCCCTTAATGCCTTGACAATCCCACATTCAAAGAGTCTATAGGCTCTGAAAATGTCATTTGGAAGCAAGAGTTAAAGTCTTAACCACAAGAATTTACCAAAAAGAAAATAATGCATCAACCAAAATATGGACTATTAATACAACCAACAATGAGGTGGAAAATGGAGAAAGAATGATGGAAAGAAGAGAATGGAATGGAGTCTCAAGAACAAGGTGGGGTACAACCCCTTGTGTGTTAATGGTTAATGTAATTGAGTAGATCTCATCACAAATCCAGCCTCAAACCAACCACATCCAGTGACTTCACATTAATACATTCGGCCAATCCATCCTCCTAAAGTAACATGAATGCCTCTATCACAGAGTCACCACCATTCTGACAAAACAAAAAAGGAGAAAGTAGGAAGCGAGGAAGGGCCTTAGTTAGAGGGAACATTTTTGTTTAGTTACATAACCAGTGCTTGTAGCCTAGATGATTAATTCATCTAAGGGGTGTGCTTTGAATTCTCACTATTTTTTTTGTGAGAACCACACCTTGCAAAGACTTATTATTTTTATTGGCTCAACTTCCCAATAATGGAGCAATCGTCAGACCGGTACGAAAAACTCAAGAAGAAAACATCCAAGCACCCAAGAGGATGGCTAGCACAAATGCATCAAGTTCCCTTGAAGTCACACCCTTTTCAGTTCTTAAGTCCTTCCTTAGCTTGAGAAATACCTAGTCACCGATTCATTGATAGTTCTTATTGTTTAAGGAATGGGACTATACAGTTCCAAGCCCCAAGCCAAGAGAGACCATAGAAACTTATGGATGCATGGATGATGTGGACTCATTGTCTGTTATATCAAAATAACCATACCTTGGTATTAACATCATAACTCAAAGGTAAAAACCAAACATTAGCAATCAATGAAATACAATTCATACCATCTTTGGAGCACTTATTAAGTGAAAAACTTAACAAAACAAAATAAATAAAAACACAAATAAAAGAAGAAGTATGAACGATGTTGCAAAAAAAAAACAAGAAAAGCTAAAGAAATTTGTAAAACAAAAATGTGTAAAAAAAAACTTAAAAAGGAACTGAGGACCTCAAATGATCAGTATAGGTGGCCATCTACCCCATGACTAATTTGGAAGGGAAAGATCCAAAATAATGAGTGAGGGCATCCTATCTCCGATGTGTTAGGTGCATTGATCGATATAGATTCATGGTAAGGTTTGGTCGATTGCACATCAACTAGTATTCTCCTATCGGAGCATTTGCTTGAATGTTTTAGGAGTTTCCAACTTCCCCCAATTGATGTTTTCAAGTTAACGGTTGGAAGTTGGTGACACTCTCGCTCTAGTGCATCTAAGGAACTAACTATCTAACTACAAAACCAAGTGTGCCTGCCTATTATTTATCGGCAAGAAGGTAGGTCTCAATATCTAGTATCTGACATCGCATGGTGTGCTCCGATATTGTGTACCCGATATCATAGTTTATCATACTCCCACGACTGAATGAAAACTCATCCTCAACTTCCTTACAAAATATTAGGAAGGTATGGGATTATTGACTAATTAACAACTGAAGGTGGAATGGGATGACAGACTCAATGTGCCTAGTGAATGGATCAATAATCATATTATAACATTAGTGTTCATGACTAGTATGGTGAACACTTGTACATAAATGACATCCAAGCCTTTATTTGGTAGCTTGAAGAGAAAGAAAGAGAAAGAAGGTGAAGTGTGGTGCCACCAATGTCAAGATTGTTCCTTCCATTGTTTATCTAGAGCCATGCCACCAAACTTGCTCCTTTCGTAAATGCTCTAGTTATGGTCCATCCTAAGTGCTTCTTCTAAGCCCAATTCATTGTTTGTATGATTTCCATATACACACACAACACAGTCACAAATGAGCAAGAATAGATAAACCACAATGCAGTTGATACCTTGCCTCAATATGAAGTTCATTGGTTGAGTTATGGTTATGGCAAAAACTATTTTGGAGATTTATCACTGGTTACTACCCAAGGTGTAGGGGTTAAGCAAATAGTAGAATGGAAAAAATTGAAAAATTTGTGCAAGGGCCCCCCATGACTAAGAGCAAACCTTCAGTAGTTACAAGATGGCAAAATATGAGGAACAAGAAAGATGAAAAAAATAACAATGGCAACACCAATAAAATGGATTTCATGGATGGGGATGAAACAAGAAATGATTGATTGCATGAAATGTTTAAGAAAAAGAAGTTAAAAATTCCACCAAAAAGGAATGCTAGTGGGTCCTCCCCAAAGTAAGCTCATGCCTTTTATGACCTGACAAACCCACAAACTAAAGACTCTGTAGGCTCTAGGAATGTAATTTGGAAGCAAGAGTTAAAGACTTACCCAGAATAATTCTCTAAAGAAAAATAATGCATCAACCCAGAGATAGACTAATGATAAAATCGGTAATGAGGTGGAAAATGGGAAGAAAGATGGAGAGGATATAATGGAATGAAATCCCAAGAACAAGGTTGTGTAAAGTTCCATGTATATTTCATGGTTAATATGAATGAGTAGAACTCATTCTAAATTTTGGCTCAAACCAACCACATTCAATGACCTCGCATCAATACACTTGACCAATCCATCCTCTTGAAGCAACAAGAATGCTTTCATAAAGAGTCACCATCATTCTGAGGAGAGCGATATGGAGAAGAAGGAAGCAAGAAAGGGCCTTACTTAGAGGGAACCTTTAGGCATGCGTAACATGTCTTTCCAATTCCATAACCAATGCTTGTAGCCCATATTGGTTTATTATGTCTATGGGGTGTGCTTTAAATTCTCACTTCTTTTTTTGTGTGAGAACCACACCATGCAAAGACTTATTTTTATTTACTTAGCTTCTTGATATTTGATTGATGGCAGAATGGTAGAAAACCCAAGAAAAAGCATCCAAGCACCTAAGAGAATGGCCAAAAAAAATGCATTGAATCCCATTAAACTCACATCATTCTCATCCTTTGAGTCTCTCCTTGGTTTGAAAAATACCCAGCCACCAATTCATTAACAAATTTGCTTAGGAAAAATGGACTATACAGTTCAAAGCCAAAGGAGACCATAGAGTTTTATGGATGAGTGAACGGCATGGATTGATTGCCTATTTTACCAAAAGAACCATACCTTAATATCAGCATCATAATTCAAAGGTAAAGGCCAAACATTAGCAATAAATATGATATAATTAAATCCACCATCATGAGCACTTATTTGATGAAGAATAAAAGTAAATAAATAAAACACATAAATAGTAAAAATATGAACGATGGTGTAAAAAAGATAAGAAAAGTTGGAAAAATCTGTAAAACAAAAATTCAAAAAGAACTAAGGGCCTAGAATGGTTAGCATAGGTGGCCATCTCCCCCATGACTGAGTTGAAAGGAGGAGATCCAAAATAGCGGGCAAGGTTGTCCATAGACAGAGGTAGCATGTGTATTGGCTATCCCAAGTTCATGGAAAGGTTTGGTTTTTTGCACGTTGATCAATAGCTTCTTATCTAGGCTCTTAGGTTTGTATATTGTCATGGCCCTTGAAAGAAAAGTTGCATAAATAATATAAGGTCCTTCCCATAGTGTTTAAAATTTAGTATGTTGTGGCACATGTGTGGGATTCCAGTAGAGAACCTTATCTCCTAGTTGATATTTAACTTTCCTAATCCTTAGGTCATGACGTTATTTATTGAATGCCTTTTGCAATGCGTTAGATGATAGGGCAGCTAGTTAGTTTTCATCTAGCAAGTTAAGGGTTACTAACTATTGTTTCTATGCTAGATCAAGGTCAAGGTTGAGGTCACATGCCGTGGATAGTGTATGGAGCTCAGTTTGAATGGGGAGCATTGGTAATTTACCGTACACTAACTCATAGGGAGAGTAGCCTATAGGGAGTTTCCATGTGGAGTGGTATGCCCAAACAACATCTTTTAGTTTAGTGCTCTAGGTTTTCCTAAACTTGCTAATAGTTCTTGTCAATATCTTTGTAATCTCCCTGTTGGTGACTTCAGCTTGACCATTTTCTTGGGGTGGTATGGTGTTATCCATTTGTGTTCAACCCCTAAGCATTGCATTAATTTCTAAAGAGTTGCACCTATGAAATGTGTACCATTGTCTAAAATAAGTGCATGAGGCATACCAAATCTATTTATGATTTTTTTTTGAACAAATTGTGCACCTGTAGATGATGTACAATCCTTAATGGTAGTTGCTTTAGCCCATTTTTTTAGGTAATCAACAACAACAATAATATAAGCTTTTCCATTGGACATTGGTGTAATTGGCCCCATAAAATCAATTCTCCAAATGTCGAAGGATTCTAAAGGTTGGATCCATTATTGTGAACCCTCTAGTCTAGTAGTCATTCCCCCATCATGTTGACAGTGCTCACAAGATTGGATGAAATGATGGGCATCCTGAAACAATATAGGCCAATAATATCTTGCAAGCAAGATCTTAATGGTCATTCATCTCCCAGTGTAATGACCCCCACAAGAACCCTCATGAGCATCTTGGAGAACTTGCAGTTGATCTATATTTGGAACACACCATCAAACCAAGCCATTGGGGCACACTTTGTAAAGTTTCCCGTTGATCTCCATAAATTACTTAGCTCGGTGAAGAAACTATTGTTTCTTCATAAGGTTTAGCTCTTGTGGTAATTTTTGGGTGAGGAGATAGGTAAAAATGCTACTGTACCAGTTTGTCTCCATGGGTGATTGATTATTCACTGCACCAACAAAGAGGAATTCATTTGGGAAGTAATGAGAAATTGGATACTCATCCTCTTTGTTGTCCCATCGCAACTGAGATAAATTATTAGCAACTACATTCTCGGTGCCCTTACAATCGATCATCGTAAGATCGAACTCTTGTAAGATTACAAGCCATTGTATGATACAAGGGCTTACCATTGGCTTATTCATGAGGAACCTTATTGCACTATGATCTTGTTGGCACATTTGGCCATTTCATGGAGCAGGTTGGTAAGATTAAATTGGTTAAAAGTTTTTGGAGAAGTGGCTAAATTTGGGTTTGAGAGGAAAGGAATAAGTTAAAATAGCATTTTAACTTTATTTACTTTTATAGAAGCCCCATTCCTATACATAGTGTAATTATGGAAAAAGTCCAATTTATCCTTTATATGATATGAAAATATATCAGAGAGCATCATAAGTAAAATTTCTATTGTATCCATTTTATCCCAGAAAGAAACCTCTGCAGTAACACAAATTTAGCAGGACAGGAACATTGCAATTCATATTTTGATGGAAAGGGTTCCAGAGTCTTTGTTCAACCTTACTTTCACATTTTAAATTTATCATTTAAATTTTTGAAGGCAACATCAACTTTTTTGAAGTCTCTCTCTGTTTCAAAAAAAAAAATTATTCATACGTGCACAAATCTTGCGGAACTACAAGCAATAGAACATGAACAAAATCATGGCATTCTAGAAAATCACATTTTTTCTTGGGCTGTAGGAGTGATGAAATCGCTAGCCACATGATGCAAACAAGCACCAGAAAAACTGACATCACCCTCTGATAACTATTTGAACCAGATGAGGGTTTATTTCGCTGCAAAGTGCCACGCCGCGTGACCCCAGGGAAGCACTTCGTTTCACTTGTTCTACTATTTCCAGAAACAAAAACAAAAGTAGACATCAGAGTTTCATTTTTTTTGGGTCTGCGGAGGTCTGAATCGGCAGACCATAAGCAATGTTGGCCACCTCTGTGCCAGGGAAAACAGAGCCACAAGGACCTCTGCATGGCCTTGCGTGCCACCAAACCCTATTGGTTTCTATGCCTGAACAAACCCTATGCCTGAACAAACCCTACTCGCTTTAATACTATTTTCAAATAACTCGGGAAATTTCATGGTTGTGTGCCCAAGGGTTAAACGCGGCCATGAATGGCTTGGAAAATAGAAAAATAGGTTGATTGATGCCACAAGGTTGAAAACAGAAAAAAAAAAACATCACAACTGGGAACTCATTTCAAACTTTCAGGTGGTTAATCGCAAGTGTCGCTCACTCCTAGAACCTGCAATCCAAAACAGCAGCCATACTCGATGCCGATGCATTTGATATCGCATACCAGTCCACTAAACGCGGCAACGGAGACACGAAGGCACATTAAGACAAGTGTATAAATGAATCCGCAAATACAAGAGATATTTTAACTGATGCTGGAGTTGTAGTTTAATCTATCACCGAAACTTACCATTAATTGTTCCAAGTGACGGGTTGAAGACTTGCCTTTAATTTAATTATTTCAAGTCTTAAAACATTCTTAAAACATTAATTTTCAAACATTATTATATATATAAGTTACTACTCATAAAATATTTGCAATATTAATGTTAAAATATTTGTAAAATATTTATAATATTATACTTGTAATATCACATTACATAAAATATTTATAATTTATAATATTTACGAATATTAATGTTAGCATAAATTCCTCCTAACTTTATGTATAACTTCCTAACTACATAACTTCCTCATAACTAGATAGGTAAGTTGTAACCTCCTTACTTGGGAGAAAAGTTAGCTAGGATATTTTGGAATGTAACTACCTTATGAACCTTATAAAAAGGCTTCAGCGGTAAGAAGAAAAAGGGGGGAAAAAAGACATCACTTTTGGAGAAGACACTTGATACATCACACTTTGGGAAGGCTACTAGCTAGCACTTGGGCTCTCACATGGAGACACACTTTGGGTCTTGGGAGAAGAGCATTTGTAAAGAAGAAAGTGTGAAAGATTGCTTGTAAGATGACTTGCTAAAGAAAATATTTCAGCCTCTTTGACATGGTCCTGTGAGTTATGTTTTTTATTTTTTATTTTGTTTAAATTATTTAGTTAATGGTTTAGATAGTATCATCCTTGGCAAGTAATTTTGGGATTTTTAGATTGCTCTTATTGTTCGTGTTGCCCAATAGAAATTTTTGTTAAAATTTTGCCATAGAAGCGCTTGTGTTTAAAATCCTTAAGAGCATTTTAGTAGTAAATTTTATTATTGTACGATATATAAGAACCACTATTGGGATTGTTGTAAGAGAGCCTCTACTTGTAGTCATGCCGTTGAATGATTCAATATTCAAAGAGGGTTCAGAAAATCTTTGGTATTTTGATGGGACCAAAATAGCTTCTTTTTATCTTTAAAGTGAATTTCCATGGTATTTCAATTAGAAATTGTCAAGTCTTTTGAAGGTTCTATTGAATTCAATTGTTAACATCCATTATCTAGCCAAAACGGAATCTTGTACGTGATAGTTTATGCAGCAAATTTTTTGGTAGTATAGTAGGATTGTCTTCAAGAAATTGCTTATTTGAGCCTTGGAAGTTTGAACAATTTGTAGATATTGAATTTGGGATAGCTTTATTGCGAAGTGTTTACTCGTGTCATTTTACCTTGTTTAAATATTTGAGGTCTATACAAATCTGCTTTCTTTTCTGTCTATTTCCATCGAATCTTGCTCTATTTCTAGTTTTCTTGTGGAACTATAATTTTCTCTAGGAAAAATTAGAAGTAGATTCACAGAGTTATGCTTAAATGTTTTGCAAAATTTTATTTGTTACAAGTAGGTATTATAAGGACCGCATAGACTAGGTAATTGAACAAAATAGGAACTCTCAACAACTCACAGTACTTGGCAAAGTTGGCTGAATCTCTTTAAGGTAAGTCATTTGTAGTTTACACACAACGCAATCATTTCATATTTCACAACCGCACACCGCAATAGCACACACACATACTCACATTAACTACTGAGTTTATTTGGAGGTATCTGGGCCTTGGTGTTGCTAGAGACTAGCAGGCACCTAAATCCTATTCGAGGACACTCGTTGGCAGTCACGTCCCAAACAGTCGCCAACCGTTCTTTAGGCTCTAGAAGGAGGGATGAAAATTTAGCCTCTAGGTTCATAAGCCTTATAATTGTAGTACATCAACAATTATTTGTTACTATAAAGGCTTAAGAAATTAGATACTATTTTCAGTTCATGACCAAGAAGATTGATAGTTTGGAAAGTTCAAAAGTTTCAAAAGATATTCTAGATTCTAAGACTGATTCTTCCTCAGAAGAAGAATGGTCAAAGAAAGATTTTGAATTGGGAACAAGTAGTGAAGTGAAAAATAGAAGATCAAGAAGATCACTCATTATATCTGGTTTATCAATTTGTAAGAGAAGATCTAGAAAGTCTAAAAGTTCAACTATACAAAGGAATAGGATGGCAAATCCTTGGCAAAGAGTTACACCATTAGGATTTCAAAATTACAATGATATTCCTAAGGTAGTTTACAAATATTTACCTGAGCCTTTTATTCTTGGAAAAGCTTATTTAGCTAAAGAATATATTCATATGTTTGAGTTAGCTTTAGCTCATGCAACTATTCAACATCAAGAATAAGCTTGTAGGTTGTTTGTATCAAATCTAAAAGATATGGCTTAGATTTGGTATTCAAACTTACCAAGTAATAGTATTACAAGTTCGGATGACATGAAGAATCTTTTCTTGGCTCAGTTTGGTAATCAATTAAATCAACAACAACTATACTATGGGTTAATACAAGCTAAGCAAGGAGTTAAAGAGTCAATTAGAGATTTTAACATCAAGTTTCAACGAATTTGTGGACTCTTCCAAAGACAATATAGACAATCAGAACAAATGCTTAAAGAAACTTATCTTAAGGCTATCAACCCTAACATTTCAATTTGGTTAAGAAGAACTCCAAACTTAACTACACTAAATGATTACTTTAGTGAAGCTATACAGTTAGAAAAATAGTTGAACTTGAATCCTGAAGAAAATATTGCAATTCAAAAAAGAGAAGAAAGAGTTATGATTCCTATGCAAGATTTTGCTCAATTTAAAGCTTTACCAGGTCCATCTCATGTTAAGAAAGAGCAAGAACATGAAAAAGTAGGATCTGAAAAAGGACAATTAATGAGAGATATGTCTAATAAAATAGTGAAGCTTGAAAAAGCCTTGGCAAGAGTTAATATCAAGGAAGAAAGGAAAAATAGAAAGCATAAACATCAATACACTAAGTTAATAGAAGATAAGGATGAAAGTGATCTTATTATGTTCAACTTTCTTGATATTGAATCTGATAATGAGTTATCTAGTGTTCACTATGCAAGTAAATCTTCTAGCAATGGATTTAGCGATACTTCTTCTTTATCATGTTCTGAAGAAGATATGTCTTCAAATGAGGAATGCAATAACAATAAGGAAAATGGATATAGTCTTCGATCTAAGGAAAGACTAACTGATCCATCTACTAAGAGAAAAGCTTTTGAGCCAAATATAAGAAATAAGAATAAAGGTAAAGATAATCAAGTAGAGAAAAGCACTCCAAATCAGTCTTTTAATAAATGGATAAAGAGATCAAGCTTTATTGGTGATGGAGAGTACAATTTGATTGAAGAACTTAAACACGTCAAGGCCAATATTAGCTTTTATCGGTTGCTTCAAATAGGACATCAGCAAAGAAAGGCTTTAGAGTTCATTAAAGGTAAAAGGAGAGCTAGAGAATCAGAGTTAAGTTATGTATCTAGTAATGATGAGAAATTAAAGACTTCATATGATAAGGAAGCTCCTGATTTTCTTTTGACAATGAAATTAAAAGATAAGTACTTACACAATTGTTTGGTTGATTCTGGAGCTACGTCTACTATAATGCCATTATCTATATGTAAGAAACTTGGTTTGATTCCTAGAAAATCAAATAAAAAGATTGTTCAAGTGGATAAAAGTAAAGTGAAGATTGTGGGTCAATTACCAAATGTTCTATTGGAAATTGCGTCTAAACCCCGCATTAGAAGTAGAGTAACTATTCAAGTGGCATATATACTAGATTCACATAGTCTCTTATTGAGTAGAAGTTGGAGTAAGAATTTCTTAGGTTACATATCAATAGATTATTCTCACATGTGGCTACCTTGGAAAGGAGAACCAAATCAAACATATATCTATAGCGAACCTTCAATGATAGATAATATCACTTCAAATGGAAAAAGTAAAATGGTTGAAAAAGGACGTGTTGAAAAAAAAATTTGTACACTCCAAGAAAATTGTGATTCTCAAAAAGAACAATCAAAGAATGAAGATAAATGAGAGTTATACATTGATGGTTCATGTAATTCAAAAGGTGTAGGAGTCGATATAGTTATTTTAAGGAATGATTCACCTGAAATTCTCGAAGCAATCCATCTATCTTTCGTTTGTACTAACAACAAGGCTAAGAATGAAGCTTTATGTATTGGTATGAGAATAGCTCTAGACAAAAAGATCAGAGTAATCACTATAAAAGGAGACTCAAGATTAGTCTGTGAACAAGTAAAGGGTAACCGTGTAGTAAAGAGCTCATTCTTAAGACCTTATAAGAAATTTGCTTGTAAGATGTTAGATCAGTTCCAACATTGCCAAATAGAGCATATAAACAAAACAGAGAATCTTATAGCAGATGATTTGGCAAAGGCAGCTTCAACATTGGATATGCAAATAATAGAAAGTTACAAAGATGTCATGATTGAAGAAGAACATCAGCCATCAGTACCAAATAATATAAGATATTTACAAGTATTTAAAGACGATGATCAAGTACTAAGATTTATGAAGAATAAAAAAGAATTTGAGGGTCAAGTGATACCCGAAATGTCATTAAACTCCAAAGCTAATTTCATTCCAAAAAGGATGATTGATTTGAAACATGAGTTCAAGAAAAATTTACTTACTGGAAAAGATTCAAAACCCAGATAGTCAAGCGTTCGAGGTAGTGAATTTTGGATTAGAAAAAATGCCAAAGATGTTGAATGTTACAAAGGAAAGAGATTCAGGTTTCAAGCAAGACTTGTTATTATGTCTAAGAAATAATTTGGATAATTTTGCTTGGTCCTATGATGATCTTAAAGCTTTTAGGCAAGATGTGATGACACATAAGATCCCTTTAATAGAAGGTTGCAAAACATTCAAGAAGAAACAAAGGAAATTTAATCCATCATTTGAACCAGCTATGGAAGCCAAAATTAAGAAGTTGTTACAAGCACGAATCATATATCTAGTATGATATTCGACATGGCTTGCTAACCTTGTTCTAGTGAGGAAGAAAAATGGTGATGCTTCAAAAAAGGATAAGTATCCACTTCCAAGAATTGATGAGATGCTGATTAAAGTCTCAAGTTGTCAAGTATACTCTTTCTTAGATGGTTTCTCATGTTATAATCAAATCGCGGTAGATAAGAATGATAGATACAAAACATCATTTATCACCGAATGGGGAACTTTCGCTTACCAAAGAATGCCATTTGGATTGTCAAATGCTGGAGCTACTTTCCAAAGAGCAATGGATTTAGCATTTAAGGATTTATTAGGCAAATTCATGGTGGTTTATTTGGATGATATTACAATATTCTCAAAGAAAAAAGAAGATCATATTGATCATCTCCAGCAGGTTGTCGACAGATATCGTGAGTTTGGTATTTCATTAAATCCTAAGAAGTGTATATTTGGGGTTAAATCTGGAAGCTTATTAGGCCATGTGATATGTCAAGAAGGAATTTCCATAGACAATTCTCGAATCCAAGTAGTACAGAATATTGAGCATCCCACAAGTAAGAAATCTCTTAGATCTTTGTTTGGGAAGATAAACTTTGTGAAAAAGTTCATTCCCAGGTTTACTGAAATTACCAAAACTTTGATGCATATGCTAAAAAAGGATGTTCAAGTAGAGAAAACACCAGAGTCAGAGAGAGCTTTATTAGAAATCAAAAAGGCTATACAAGAGGCTCCATATTTGGTAAAGTCTAGGCTTAAAGAAGATTTTTGGTTATATTCTTTTGCTTCAAATGATTCTATCACTGTCGTTCTAACACAAAAGGATAGTGAAGGTCAAGATGAACCAATTGTATTTTTTGGGTATTAGTTGAAAGGTTCAGAGTTAAATTATTTAAGCTTAGAGAAACCAGCTTTCGCAGTCATCAAAGCACTTCAGCATTTTAAATACTATTTGGAAAGTTCATTAGTCCACATTATGCTAATTGAACTTGCAACCAAGCGATTCCTAGCCCAAATGAGATTGGAGTAAAAAGAGGAAAATGGAATATAAAGTTGCAAAGTTTCAGATTTTCATTGGAAATATGCAAAACAATTAAGGGGATGGGACTAGCCAAGTTAATGACTAGAGAAAATGAAATGTGTACACTTGACACACATAAAAAGAATTCGTATGATGAAATTCTCAAATTTCTTAATACAAAGAAAATCCCAAACAATTTAATTGCAAGTAAAAAGAGAGATTTCCTCAAAAGAGCATGAATATTTTTCATTAAAGATAGTATATTATATAGAAAGGATTTTCGAGAAGTTTTATTGGAATCTGTTCATAATCATCAAATTAGTTTCATCTTGAAACAATTTCATGATCATTTGAATTTATTTTATGAATCCCCTAAATCGACTATGCAACATATACTTCGATATGGATAGTATTACTGGCCTTCCATGTATCAAGACATTAGTTCAAAAATTAAAAAATGCTATAAATGTCAAATTCATGGGCCCAAGATTAAAAGGGCTAGAGCCCCTTTAAAGCCAGTAGTTGCAGATAGACCATTTCAGCAATGGGGTTTGGATTTTATTAGTACAATTACTCCTTCAAGAGCTGGACACAAGTTTATTCTTACAGCTACTGATTATTTCACTAAATGGTCTGAAGCAAAGGATCTAAGAGGAAGTTCAGCATCAGATGTGATTAAGTTCCTAGAAGACCACATTCTAAGTAGATTTGGTCTACCTGAAGTGTTAGTGTTAGACAATGGACCTACCTTCAAATCTGAAGAGTTTATTAGATGGGCATCTGAAAAATCTATTTTCTTATTTTCCTCATCAAATTATTATTCTCAAAGAAATGGCCTAGAAAAATCCACCAATAAAAAGCTTATCTCTTATATCAAGAAATCGATGGATGAGAATCCAGGAAATTGGATCGATTATCTACAATCTGCATTATGGTCAGATCGAATTAGATTCAAGAAAGCTATCAGGACATCACCGTATAACTTAGTCTATGGTTTGCCAGCAAGAATTACAAATAAGATTGTAAGCTCAGCTTTTGAATTTGTTCAAAGATATAGTGAAAAGAATGATAAAGATAGAAGTTTTATGACTTTACTTATTAAAAGAGAAGCTGAAGTAGAGAAAGCAAGAGATAATTTGTTACAGAATACCTTTCAAGTTAAAAGATGGTTTGATAGGAAAGCTCTAAAAAGAACTTTCAAGATAGGGGACCTTGTCATATTATGGAATATGAAGAAACCAAATAAGTTTACCCTGACATGGGTTGGTCCCTTTCAAATTACAAAGTAATTGTTAGAGGATACTTACAGATTATCAACTTTGGATGGCATGGAATTGCAATTTCCATATAATGTTTTGCATATAAAACATTATTTGGGATAATTGCATACAACTTGAAGATATAATTACACAAAATAATATATTTATATACTATTAGGTAAATATTACTAGCAATATAGTATCAATTAATATGTTTAATTATGCTTTATTTAGATTAGAAAATAATTTTCCTTCAAGTGAGGCAAGTGGAAGCCTACAAGTGAAACAAGTGGAATTCTACAATTGTGACAAGTGGAGAAGGTCACTCATCCACTACTTGGTGAGGATTGTGACAAATGGTTGAAATGCCTAAAAAGAAGGAAACTTGTTTGGAGGGATTTCAAATTTTTAGTACCTATAAAAAGAGGGTTAAGTTGCCTAAAATTTCATCATCTTTCAATTCAAGTTGAGTAGGGAGAGTAAGAAAGAGCTAATTTGAAAGAGGAAGATGGAGTTTGAGAAAGCTATGAAAAATTATTTTATTCCATATGTGATGGGATGTTGCCCTAAGCATGTATTTAAGGCTTATCTAAAGGCTAGATCTTGTGGAGCTCCAAAAGAGTGTCCTTTTATGGCTTGGTTGTCCGATGAATTTTCTTTTCTCACTAGAGATTTGGATATAGAGTCTAATGTTTGGGGGTGATATCAAGATTGCTCCAAAGAAGAAAAAAAAGGAGAAGAGCAACCAACCTATGAAGAGTCATCATGGGGATGGGGAGAAGCTTTTGTCTCCTGAGAGGAAAATGAAGGACCTAATGGAGAAGAACAGAAGAGCTCATCTGAAAAGGAAAATGAGAAAGGTGCTGAAGAGAAAGCTCTAGTAGATCAAGGTGAGAGCTCTACCAAGCCAGAGAGCAACATGACTACCTTCATCACATCAGAGATTTCCTATAAAACAATTAGAGAGATGAGGATTCCTACTAGGGTAATCCTCACAATTCAGTTTCCATCCCAATAATAGTCCATGAAGGACATGATGATGTACAATTTGTTATTTTTCTTAGGAATGAGGTTTTTGTCCCATCACACCTTATGTTAAATGGGAATTTTCCTCCAAAATGATTTTTATTCAGCTATAAAAATTCAATGAAAATTTCAAGATGTTTTAGTTTTGAAATGAGGTTGCACAAGTTTCTTTAAGCTTTTAAGGGGGCAGAAATGTTGGCACATTTGGACATTTCATGGAGCAGGTTGGTAAGATTAAATTGGTTAAAAGTTTTTGGAAAAGTGGCTAAATTTGGGTTTCAGAGGAAAGGAATAAGTTAAAATAGCATTTTAACTTTATTTATTTTTATAGAATCCCCATTCCTATACATAGTGTAATTATGGAAAAAGTCCAATTTATCCTTTATATGATATGAAAATATATCAGAGAGCATCTTAAGTAAAATTTCTATTGTATCCATTTTATCCCGAAAAGCAACCTCTGCAACAACAAAAATTCTGTAGGATAGGAACATTGCAATTCATATTTTGATGGAAAGGGTTCCAAAGTCTTTGTTCAACCTTACTTTCAGATTTTAAATTTATCATTTAAATTTTTGAAGGCAACATCAACTTTTCTAAAGTCTCTCCCTGTTTCAAAAAAAAAATATTCATACATGCACAAATCCTGCGGAACTACAAGCAATACAACATGAACAAAATCATGGCATTCCAGAAAATCACATTTTTTTTAGGTAGTAGGAGTGAAAAAATCGCTAGCCACACGGTGCAGACAGGTAGTAGAAAAATCGACATCGCCCTTTGATAACTATTTGAACCAAATGAGGGTTTGTTTCACTGCTAAGCACCACGCCACATGACCCCAGGGAAGCACTTCATTCCACTTGTTCTGCTGTTTCCAGAAACAAAAACAAAAGCAGACATTAGCATTTCATTTTTTTTGGGTCTACGGAGGTTTGAATCGGCAGACCATAAGCAGTGTTGGCCTCCTTTGTGCCAAGGCAAACAGAGCCACAAGGACCTCTACACGGCCTCGTGCATTACCAAACCCTATTGGTTTCTGTGCCACTATTCTACGCATGAACAAACCCTACTCACTTCAATACTGTTTTTAAATAACTCGGCAAATTTCGTGGCTGTGTGCCCAGGGGTTAAACGCGGCCATGAATGCCTTGGAAAATACAAAAACAGGTTGATTGCTACCACAAGGTTGAAAATAGAAAAGAAAAAAAACATCACAACTAGGAACTCATTTCAAACTTTCAAGTGGTTAATCGTAAGTGTCGCTCACTCCTGGAACCTACAATCCAAAACAGTAGCCATACCTGATGCTGATGCATTCGATATTGCATACCAGTCCACTGAACGCGGCAACGGAGACACGAAGGCACACTAAGACAAGTGTATAACCGAATCCGTAGATGCAAGAGATATTTTCACTAATGTTGGAGTTACAGTTTAATCTATCACCAAAACTTACCATTAATTATTCCAAATGATGGACTGAAGACTTGCCTTTAATTTAATTATTTCAAGTCTTAAAACATTCTTAAAACATTAATTTTCAAACATTATTATATATATAAGTTACTACTCATAAAATATTTGCAATATTAATGTTAAAATATTTGTAATATTATACTTGTAATATCACATTACATAAAATATTTATAATTTATAATATTTACGAATATTAATGTTAGCATAAATTCCTCCTAACTTTATGTATAACTTCCTAACTACATAACTTCCTCCTAACTAGATGGGTGAGTTGTAACCTCCTTACTTGGGAGAAAAGTTAGCTAGGATATTTTGGAATGTAACTACCTTATGAACCTTATAAAAAGGCTTCAGGGGTAAGAAGGAAAAGGAGGGAAAAAAGACATCACTTTTGGAGAAGACACTTGATACATCACACTTTGGGAAGGCTACTAGCTAGCACTTGGGCTCTCACATGGAGACACACTTT
>MNCI01022060.1:110096-163837 GCA_015680685.1 Gnetum montanum | reverse complement strand
TAGATATTGAATTTGGGATAGCTTTATTGTGAAGTGTTTACTCGTGTCATTTTACCTTGTTTAAATATTTGAGGTCTACAAAAATCTACTTTCTTTTCTGTCTATTTCCATCGAATCTTGCTCTATTTCTAGTTTTCTTGTGGAACTATAATTTTCTTTGGGGAAAATTGGAAGTAGATTCGTAGAGTTGTGCTCAAATTTTTTGCAAAATTTTATTTGTTACAAGTAGGTATTATAAGGACCACATAGACTAGGTAATTGAACAAAATAGGAACTCTCAACAACTCACAGTACTTGGCAAAGTTGGCTGAATCTCTTTAAAGTAAGTCATTTGTAGTTTACACACAATGCAATCGTTTCATATTTCACAACCACACGCCGCAACAGCACACACACATACTCACATTAACTACTGAGTTTATTTGGAGGTATCTGGGCCTTGGTGTTGCCAGAGACCAGCAGGCATCTAAATCCTGTTCGAGGACACTCGTTGGCAGTCGCGTCCCAAACAGTCACCAATAGTTCTGTATGTATATATACTTTATATCCCAATACATAGTATCTAAGCTTTTCTAGTGCAAACACTACAACCATTAATTCTTTCTCTGTGGTAGTGTAGTTGATTTGTGCACTAGCGATACTTCTACTTGCACAATGAATGTAATAAGGATACTTTTGTTCATCTAAATATGTAACTACAGCTCCAAAAGCATAGTTGGATGTGTCAGTCATAATAAGGAATGGTTTGGACTAGTTAGAATCTTGTAGAATGGGTGTTTCTACTAGCTTCTATTTTAGAGTCTGGAAAGAAAATTCACATTCCCTAGTCCATTTAAAAGGTACATCCTTTTTTGTTAATTCCACCAATAGTTTTGCAACCTTTGAAAAGTTCTCAATAAATATCCTATAGTAGCTAGTGTGTCTAAGGAATGACTAAATATCTTTGATAGTTTCTGGTTGATGGATAATTTCTTGGATAACTTTGATTTTCTCAAGGTCTACCTCTATCCTTGTGTGTAAGATTTTGTGCCCTAGTACTATGCCTTCTTGGACCATCAAATGGATTTTTTTCCAATTGAGCCTCAAATTGGTTTCTACACATCTTTTTAATACTTGCTCTAATTGGTCCAAGGGTTGATCAAAGTTTTCTCCATAAGTGGAGAATTCATCCATAAAGACCACCACATTTTTCCCTATTTGATATGGGAATATGCTTAGAAGTAATCGTTGAAATGTTGTAGGGGCATTGCACAAGCCAAACAACATCTGTTTGTATGCAAACATTCCCCGAGAACTAGTGAACGTGGTCTTGGCTTGGTCTTCTGGGGCTATTTGTATTTGGTTATATTCACTATATCTATCTAGAAAACTATAATAGTGATGCCCTACAATGGTGTGTAATACCTGGTCGACAAATGACAATGGGAAGTGATCTTTGAATGTTGCCATATTTAGTAGCCTGAAATCTATGCACACCCTTCATTTACCTCCCTTTTTAGGCATAATAACTAAGGGGCTAACCCATTCACTATTAGCAATGGGGTATATGAACCTAGCCTTAAGAAGCTATTCAATTTCTTCCTTTACTACTTACTTCAGCTTTGGGTTTAAGCACCTTTGCTGTTGTCTTCGAGGCTTCATGGAGGGGTCAGTGTAAATTCTATGTTGGCATATCCTAGGATTTATTCTAGTTAATTCAGGATATGACCAAGAAAAGGATTTTTATCATTTATTTATTACCTTCAACAGTCTCTCTTTTTATTGTGGAGTAAGCTTAGCATTAATAATTACCAGTTTTCCATTTTTAAGAAATGTGTATTCCATATCGGTGGGAAATGGTTTCAACTTGAGGGGCCCCTATTTAAATTTCTCAGGGATTACCAACTTCCCCTAGTTAATATTTTCAAGGTTAAGACTAGGAAGTTGGTGATGGACTTACTCTAATGCATCTATGCTATCGATGTAAGCGCAAGTCAAACCCTTAGTTGGTTCCATGCATATGATTGAACTACTTTATTGATCAACTGTTAGCCACTAGGTGCCTTCTTATCATGTGGTTGTTGCATACAAGCATCTTTATATCTTGATCACTTGTGCACATTGATTACATGCAGGCAATGTTAAACTTTGCATAATCCATGACCTTTGGATGCAATTACACGCTGTGTCATTGTATGCGATGCATGGAACTTTGTTCGTCTTGATCTTTCCGAATATGTTTTTCTTTGATATCTCCAGGGAAAGATTGTGGATTCCTAGGTGCACGTCAACTATGCTTAGCCATGCTCTTCGCATTATGATTGGGAAGTCCCCCTTACCGTTGTTCACTTGAATCACTAGGAAGTCAGCTGGGTACGACCACCTACAAATAGTGGTAACAATGTCCTCTACTAGTCCGAATGGAATAGTGATGGACTGGTTAGCCAACTCTAGAAGGATGTTTCTCTTTTTCAATGGAGGTAGGTTCCAAGCCTTGTACATTTCTTGAGAAATTAAGTTAACACCAGAACCTAAATCCAAAATAGCCTTACATGGTTTATTTCTAGCAATTTGTAAATATATTAGAGGACTCCTAGGACTAGAGAATTTCCTTGGAAGATGGATAGCTTTAATTGAATTAGTGATGGCATGTGTTAGCATGATCATATGCGTTGAGTGTGGTGGTTGTGTTGAAGGAGGCTCTGAACTTTTGATTGATACCAAGGTGTCTAAGGAGTCAACTACTTGTGATTGCAAGGGCTTGGTTGGATTGTTGGTTCTAAAGAAATGTCTTTTCTTTATGTGGTTGTTGGAACCAATAGTAGGTTGAGAGTTAATAGCCATTGTGACATTACATTGTTGTGGCTAAGTACGAATTTCACCCTGCATAGCTGGAGTAGGTGGTAATGGAGCTATTGGTGGAAGAGATGTGGCTAGATGAGAAGGATGATATGTTTGTGGAATATCACCCCTAGGAGAAGGAGTTCTATAATACTCATGAGCTTGGTAGTGAGGTTGAGGAGTAACATGACTAGTAGAGTCACCTAGAGAGATTGGCTGCTACACATAATATCCATACAAGTTAGGTTACCGGTAAGGATATTGTTGCCTTGGTGGTGGAATTCCCCATGATTTTGGGTGTTTCCACTATTGATATTGCTCAATCGGTTGTGGTGGAGTTCCACTGGGATAATACATTAAGGGTTGCTGAAACTATCTTGGGTTACCTTGGGGGTAAGGTAACCTTTGGGGTGTTTGCCGTTTGTTCAATTATGGGTTGAGTGCATACACCCCAGACTCCTACAAATGTGAGATTATAGAGAAACATCCCTTCAGATGGTCATATTGACAATACTTGCATCCACTATCATTGTCTATTTTTGAATCCACAACCTCTTCAATAATGCCAACTTTGCCCTTACCCTTGCTACGTGCATGTTCAGCTTCTCTCTTTTTTCTTTTTTCATGATCACTACTTTGATCTCTAGACTCCTCTACTCTTTTAAGAATAGTCTAGAATCTATTGTCTAGGGAATCCCAGATTTGTTCTACCTTTTCCAAAACTTCTGATGTCAACTTTTGAATAGGAAAATTTTTCCTATTTACCATCTCTTTGAGTGGTGACTCTTCTTCATCCTCACAAAATCTTACTCCCCTCTTTCGGAGGGAATGATCTCTATTATACTCTTTCACATTTTCTCTCTTTTGTAGCTCACCTTCTTCCTTAGCAACTTCCTCCAATAGTCTTTGAATTTGATGGGACCTAAGCTTGGATAGTCTTCCTTGGGCATAAGTCCCAAGGGTTCCTCTCGTTTCATGCCTAAGCCCATCTACGAGATGGTGTCGTTGATTCCTTCACAAATAACCATGGCTAGGAAAATGATGTAATAGTGCATAGTATTAGCCCATGATAGCATCCAAGGGTTCATGTCCTCCTTGTTTCTAGCCTTGTATTTGCTTTCACAGGTTTGACACTTGGGAGTAGGTTTGGTACTTATTGTTGAATAATTCTAACATGGTACTCCACCTATGAATGGATTCCGGTTCTAAGGATTGGTACCAGCTTTCTACTTCTTTAACTAGTGTCTTTAGAAAAAAATTAATTTTTTACCATTTGTTCTCTATGTTTTGTAAGGCACATGCATTATGGAATGCTTGTAAGTGATTCTAAGGATCAACGTTGTATCCCCCTTCAAATCATGGGATGTTGTTCATATCTAATCTCTTGATCCTACTATCTTTCTGGTGCCTACTTGGAATTTTAACAACCTTAGTTATGTCTAACATACTTTGAGTAGCAAGTAGGGTTTCATCATAATCATCTCATCCATGGCATCTATGATGCCTACATTGTTCCCTACTCTCCCTTCATCTATGTCATGATTCTCTAGAGTCCCCTCGTCCCCTTTCTTGGTTGTTTCATCTATGACTTCCACTTTTCCTACCTTTATCCCCATGGTATTTTTCTTTATGAATACACCTAAATACTAAAGGAGAGACTAAAGGAGATGAGGAAGGTGAAGAAGAAGAAGAACCATCACCATGATGGTGTCTGCTACCTTTTCTTCAGCAGCCATGGCCTCAATCGTGATTGTGATCAGAATGTCCACATTTATCATGTGTCCGTGTCCCTTTTTCAGATCCCTTATGCCTATGGGTATTAGAACCTAGGTTATTAATAGTGGAATGAAGGTTTTGATACACAAGCCCTTGGCCAAAGTCAAGGGGAGGAACATCGTTATGTGGGTGACTACTTGAGGTAGGTTCACCACCCTCATTTTTGCTTAAGACATGTGGGACATCCTGGGATCACTTACCCTTCAAAGACTCATGATGTCTCTCCTATTGCAAGTCCCTTTGATGTTGTGCCTCCATGGGATGGTATTCTCTTGAGTCATGATCTTGCACAATGTATTCTATATGTAAGTGTGGCATGCCAATTTGTGTGAGAGCATGAAGAAGCAAGCTTGGGATTGAACAATCAGGAGGTAACACTATGTTACCTTCTAAGTCTCGCCAATGCAATTGTTCATCTTAATGGAGGATAAAGGTGAAGTCTAGTATATACTCATCAAGATGAATATACACCACTCGAACTTGTTAAGGGACTGGCATATCAATGTCATGTGTATTACACCACCGATTATTTCCTATTTTAGACCTAGGTAGTAAGGCGTTTTCGTACGAAGAAGGAGTCATACTTGTCTATTCAATGTGCAATGTATTCTTGTTTATTATTTTCTCAACCAACCCTAAGGGTTTTCTCTAACTATGTGAATGATTTCCTAAGTTCTAATTAGTGCACAAACAACTAAGTCCTCGACAACGGCACCAATGATGAGTAATGAGGTACCCCTATGCGCAACCATAAGAATATGAATGTTTCATGCACGATCTAGTTAAATTCCAAGGACTAAGTGCTTATGCACCCTTGTGGAAAAAGGATAGGTTGGTTGATCATTGTCTTCCCAAACTTACTTGTATTTCACGATTGTATTGTTAAGTAAGCTTGAGGCATATGATTTTTATATCTTTTATGTTTTTATATCCTGTGCTAATAAGAGAGAAAAGAGATAACTAAGTGAATAATTTATCTTAACTACTTATTAACTAAGTTTTAACTAATCCTAACACTAGCATTTGTTCTCACTTGCTGTACACATCCTGAATGCAACACTACTGAGATCACCAAACGCTAATCATTACTGGGTTACCAAGTGTTACATGCATGCTCAAAGTGATCATAGTGAGTGTATTTACTTAGGAGAGTTACAGGGTGAGAGAGAGCATTAATTAACTAAGAAAGAATTTAATAACAGTAATTAAAATTAACTAATCTATTCTGGATGCTACAAGGTTTATCATAAAGTTCATCTTTATTGGCGTACACAAAGTGTGCTTAGGTACATAATGCTCGAATAAAGATCCGTTCACTCTATGACTCCTACTACAGGCACACAGAAATAATTCTAACTCTGGAACGAAGAAAAGGCAAGAGTTTGGTTAAAGGACTAACTATCTAACTACAAAACCAAGTGTGCCCACCTCTTATTTATAGGCAAGGAGGCAGGTCTTGATATCAGGTATTTGACATCGCATGGTGGGCTCCGATATTGTGAATCCAATATTGTGGATGCGATATCGTAGCCCCAATATCACAGTTCATCACAACCCTTGCATTTTTGGTGGTAGAAATTGATATTATGCTGGGCATAGAGACTCCCATGTAGCAGCTATTTCATGAAAAATATAATCCCATTTTTGTTATCCCATGGATGACCTTGGTGGAAACTGATGGAAATTTGTCAAAAATTAGAGTTGGAAAGAAACTGAATTGTGGAGTCATAGTAGAACACAACTACTTCTCTAATGGAATTTAATCTCTTTCTAGCAGTTTCTAGTACCTTTGGCATGGAATTTGTACTTTGCGAACCTTTTTTTTTATTTTTTATAAAGTTATTGTTCATTTTGTGCAAGTTTTAGTTCACGTCTCCATTTCTGTACTCATTTTCATTTTCGGATCTGTAACTACAACTTCATTTTATTTACATTTATGTTTTCATTTTCATCTTCATTTTTGATTTTTTCTACATATACATTTACATTTTTGTTTGCCATTTATATTTACATTCCGTAAGTCCCTAGGTGATCGGCAAGACTATCCAAGGAACCTTGAGCTCATTTATCAAACTCCCTTGCGATTTAGGCTTAAAAATGTTTCAATGTTCCAGCAACCAAAATTTCCACCTCCAAAAGTAATTACATTATTTTGATGCAAAATAATGAACATCAATTTAGAGCTACTTGATGGATATTGAGCTTGAGAAGAAGCTTTAGTAGGATGCTTTGGGGCCATGATGTCAATTGTTAAAATCCTTGATATCATTGGTAGAAATTTTGCAATCTTTGAAAGGAAGCATTTAACCTTATACCAATGCTATGCTATGATGAAAAAAGAATTTTTCTCTCATGTATTTAAAAAATAAAAGTAAGAACCTTAGCGGGAGAAAAGAGGAAGTATCAACTCAAGTTAATTAATGATTAAATAAATCTAAAGCTAACTATTCATGATTTTGTTATTGCTAGGTCAACCAAAATGGTGCTATCTCTTTCTAAATGGTAGCACTCTTTGAGATAATTTCAATGGTACTAGTTTTATGAAAATCTAACTTATAGTTTGGGAGATATGATGTTTCTTGAGTTGCATGTAATTTAAAATTAAAAAAATGTATTTTTTAAAAAAATTTTAATTTAATTTGCAATTTTTTTATTTACAAAAAGGAAGAGTGGGAGGTCACTAGTTCAACCTCCAAATCCAAACCTTTATATATATATATATATATATATATAATCCTTTGGATGTTTTGTGATTGGTCCTTATTGCTGACCCCAATGGCCAATTGTCATGATGAGCCATCAGACCATCAAAACCCTTACTTCTGCAACCCTTTGTCATCACCTATAGCTCTAGCACCATGTCACTCCTACCATGCCCTTGCTTCACCATCACTTGCCACTCCATCATCACATTGCTCATACTGTACTACCTTTACGCATTCGTTGCTATCCATTTTCCACCCTTCGCACATGCTACCACATGTGCATGAGTCATATGCTAGCACTATCAGTGTTGTTTGCTAGTGCTATCCATAAAGGCCACCTTTGGCACTTCGTGGGTACTAATGGTGCTATCCATAAAAGCCACCTCTAGTGTTTCATAATCATTGAAAACATTGTCCATTAAGACCACCTCTAGTGCTTCATTGGCACTAATGACACTATCCATAAAGATCACCTTTAGTGCTTCATGGGCATTGATGGTGCTTCTTATTAAGGCCAACTCTGGTGCATTGCAGGCATTGATGGTACCATCCATAAAGTCCACCTCTAGCACCTTGTAGGCACTGATGGCATCATTCATAATGGTCACCTCTGATGCTTTGCAAGCATTAATAATGTCACTTATAAAGGCCACCTCTGGTGCTCTGTGGGCATTGGCAGGATCACCCATAAAGATCACCTTTGGTGTTTTATGAGAATTGATGGTGCCACCAATAACAGCTAGCTTGGGGGCTAGAAACCCTTGCCAAGATATGTAAGCTAAGTAGAGAATCATGGACCACAAAACCTTGCTAGGGCTATGCTAGCCCTTTGTGTGGGCCACATAAGCCCTAACATGGGTTGTGCAAACTCTTGCATGGGGCACACAATCCTCATTTGTAGGCCATGCAAGTCCTTGTAGGGCCCATGCCAACCCTTTATGTGGATTGCTTAAGCCTTAACTTGGGTTACGTAGACCCCTATGTGGGGTACACAAGTCTCGTTCGAGGATCATGCAAGCCCTTGCAAGGGTTGTGCTAGCCCTACATGGGCTACACTAATCCATAGATAGGTGCACAGGCCACACCCAAGTGTCATTAGCCCTCCACTTCCATGTGATAGAGGAAAAACACCACCAGTCTATTGCCTTATGATAAATGATGTTGATATACCTTTACCAAACCACCAATTCCTGTTAGATGCCACCACCAGCCCATCACTATGGCCATTGCTATCGTCATCTCTACCTACTGTGTGATGGAAAAATTCTCTATCAATTGATAGAAAAATTGAAATTTTAATCAACGAATGGAAGATTTGAAATTTTCATCAATTGACAAAAAATTCAAAATTTCCATCTTTGAACCATTGGTGTAAATTAAGAATACATAAAAATAATTTTGAAAAAAAGAATTTGGCACATTGGTAGAAATAGAGGATAAAAATTCCATAATTAAGCATGCTAGTCCTAGAGTAGTACTAGGATGGGTGATCTCTTGGGAAGTCTTAAAAATCATGTAACTTTTACAAACTTAAAATGACCATAAGTTTTGATTTTGGAGTCCATTTTCATCTAAATGAAAATTTATTCCAATAGATTTAAACCTCCTAGACACAATGGAATGATCATATTTAGCTTTTGGATGATAGAAATTTATCTTTTAATCCATTATTCAGGATCCAAAAAAATTGGAATTTTGTGGTCAAGTAGAAATTCATGATAGTTTTAACCTTTCATGAACCAATAACTATCTCAAGACTCCAAAAAAGGGTTATGGAGCCCAATGATTACCAAGACACCTAATTTCTTCAACTTACCAATGTCTAGAACCTAAAGAGTACATTGGAGAGCAATGGATACTCATGTCAATAACCAAATGAATGTCCTTGAGAATCAAATTAATGAGATCTAGGGCATTCAAGAATGGCTTTGTTGATCAAATTAAGGGCTTAGGATAGATATGTAGAAAATGTATGAAGAAATTAGAAAATTATCCTAAAGTATAAAAGATAAATGGTTGGATGTGCTAGGAAAAATGGATTCTTTTGCAGACTTCATCAAGCAATTAACTGATCATCTCATACACCTTCAAATCCTAGCCATGTTCCACGTAGGAACCAATGCCAAGTTTAGTCCCCACATTATAGATATCATAATCAAGATTAACTTTCCACTAAGGATCTACACCAAAATGAACCCCCACTTACTAGATACTAGGATGTTGATATTCCTTTATTAGGTCAAAGAATAGAAATTGAAGGTGAGGGATAATAAAATTTGCATAATGCAGTAATAGAATCACTAACAAAATTTTATTCCAAGAAGGTAAAATTAGATCATTATGATGGAACCCATGGATCTAGTTCCAGGGAAAAATATTGGCTTGATACAATGAAAAATTATTTCGATATGTTGAATTTGTCAAGTCAAGAATGTTTGGAAGTTGTCTCCTTATACTTAAAAGGACTTGTGGCAACATGGTGGAATGGACTCATATCTCAAGGTTTGATTACAAATTGACTAAAATTTTTTTGATAATTTAAACAAAAATTTATACCAAATTTTTTCTTCAAAGAGCATACAATGAGATTTGAATTCTTAAGATTGGGAAGGTGATTTGTCGAAGATTACTACAAGGAATTATATGATCTCTCACAATATGTAAGCCATAGGGATGAGGGAGAGTTAGCTTCAAAGTTTATTGATGGACTACATGTACAATTGTGTACCTAGACATGAGGATATAATCTTTAAATATGTGATGAAGCCTATAGAATTGCTAAGGACTATGAGGAATTGAAGCAAGTACAAACTACCCATCAATAAGTAAGGGTAGAAGAAACACCAATCAAGAGAGATCAATTGGGAGCAAGATGTTTTGCTTGTGGTGAATATCATTTTAAATGGAATTTTCCAAAATTATGAGCAAAGGTACAAAGAATCAATCAAATCATCCAAACCACACCATAGTTGTGAAGAATATTTTAGCATCAACTAAGTTAAGTTTGTGAAAGTTTCAATTTTCTTTATTGATTTTTGAAGGTTCAATTAAAGGTAAACATATTAAATTCTTGATTGATAGTGATGCCAGTGATAACTTTATTTCCCTAACATTAGTTAAGTTATTGAAATTAAGTTTACCTTTTAGGAAAACTATTAAGATAGAACTTGTAGATGAAATGATTATGAGCAAGCATACCAGGTACACAAAAATTACCTTCACTTTGAAAGACATGTATTTCATTGATTAATTCTTTGAATTTGAATCAGATGATATTAATGCAATATTAGGAATGTATTTTTTGCAAAACTTTAATATTACTACCCACTTTGGAACTCATATATTAAATATTCCAATCACTAATGGAGTTAAGGTTTTAAGGAGGGTAGGAACTATAAAGAAAATTCACATGATAACCATTAAGAAAGCCAAGAGATTAGTTAAAAAGGATGCTACAATGTTGGTTGTCAAAATAACTCAACCTTAGAAATCTTTAGCTATTAAGATTCCAAAAGAACTTGAGAAATACAAAGACTCAATATTTGGTGATACTAGAGAATTACCTCCTAAAAGAACCATTCAGCATGCTATTGATATTTTTCCTAGTATACAACCAGTTTCAAAAGACCATTATAGATTTTCCACTTTTGAGTTAAGAGAATAAAAAGTACAATTGGATCAACTATTGGATGTAGGGAAGATTGAACCTAGCATATCATCTTGAGGTGAACCAGTCTTATTCATTAAAAATAAATAGTGTATGTTAAGATTATGCATTAATCATAGGGAATTGAATAAATTGATGATTAAAAATACTTATCCCTTGCCTAGAATTGATGAATTTTTTGATCAACTTATGGGTGCATGTTATTTCTCAAAGATTTATTTAAAACCAGGTTATCACCAATAAAGATTAGAAAAAAGACATTGAGAAAACTACATTCAAAACTAGATATGGATTATATGAATTTTTAGTGATGAAATTTGTATTAACTAAGACACATGCAACATTCATGAAATTAATGAATAATATTTTTTATGAATATCTTGATCAATCTATTATAGTATTTATGGATGATATACTTGTTTACTCTAAGTTAAGAGAAGAACATGTTAAACATTTAAAATTATAATGGATGTCCTTAATGAACATTAGTTAAAAGAAAAATTAAGTAAATGTGAACTCTTTAAAGAAGAAGTTTCATACTTGGGCCATATCATTTCTAGGAAAGGATTACAAGTAGATCTAGTAGAAGTTAGTGCAATTCAGGATTAGATAGAACTAAAAGATGTTATAGTGGTTCACAGTTTCTTAGGCTTAATAGGTTTTTATTGATGTTTCGTTAAAGATTACTCTAATTTTGTATCCCCCTTGACTAATGTTTTGTAGGAAAAGTGTGTGTTTAAGTTTGATGAAAAATTCAGGAAATATTTTCTCATATTAAAGATGCTACTCACAACAACACCTATTTTGAGAATGCTGGATGAAAAAATATGATTTGAAGTATCTATAGATTAGGAATTAGGAATAGTAATTAGTGTAGTTCTTTCTCAAGAAGACAATGTGGTATGTTATGAATCTCATAAATTACAAGGAGTTAAGGTAAATTACTCAACCTATGATTTAGAATTATTGGTAATTGTTCATGCTTTGAAATTTTGGAGACATTATCTTTGTAAGAAAATATTTGTATTAAAAGTTTAGGATACTTGCAGAGACAACCTATTTTGAACACTTGACAATGGTAATGGGTAGAATTATTGGCTAAATATGATTTTAAAATTAAATATATTCATGAAAAACAAAATGTACTAGTTGATGCCCTCAGTCATATGTGAAACTGGATGATTGGTTTTGTGACAACTCCTATGGAAAAAGAAATTAAAGAAAAAATAAAGGAATATTCTTACTTAGAGAAGCTCCTAACTAATATCTCTTCTGAGCCTCATTATCAACTTGCCTCTAATAGTTTATTGATGAAAGGGCAATGAATATGTATACTAGAAGGAAGTTGGAGACTTATGTTATTATGTGAATCCCATGAAGTACCATACGTAGGATACCTAAGTTATATTAAGACTTATATGATGTTACAAAAATCTTATTTTTGGCCTAGAATGAAGAATGATGTGTCCTCATACATTAGAAAATGTCCAACCCACAAAAAAATAAAAGCCAAAAAAAAAACCTAGTGGTTTACTATAGCCCTTAGAAGTCAACACTTGGAAATGGGAAGATGTTACCATGAATTTAATTGTGGGATTGCTATTAATCAAAAAGAGAAATGACTTGATCTTGGTAGCAGTAGATCATTTATCAAAGATGCCATATTCTTATAGCTTTGAAATCTAAAAGCATAGATGAAGAAGTAGCCCAAAAGTTTGTACAAGAGGTATTTTGGTTAAATGAATGTCCAAAATATATCACTTTAGATCAAGATCCCAAGTTCATATAGGAATTTTGGAAATGTCTTTTCAAAGATCTTGGAACCCACTTGAAGTTTAGCATAGCTTACCACCCAAAGATAGATGAAAAAACTGAATGTGTGAATACAATATTAGAAGATATTTTATGAAGCTATGTTGGAAGTTTACCAAAGATGTGGGAAAATTACTTGCACTTAGTAGAATTTACCTATAGCAACAATTATCAAGGTTCCATACATCAAACACCATTTGAAGTAGTATACAAATGTAATTGTTATACATCACTAACTTGGGTAGATCCAAGATTAAGAAGGAAATAGAAGGAAGAAAAATTTAAAGTAATGGAAAATATTATTACAAGAGTTAAACAAAATTTACAAGCTTTCCAAGACAAATATAAGGGATATGGAGACCAACATTGACAAATATAAGGGATATGGATTTAATGGAGGTCAACGTTGGTCTCCATATCCCTTATATTTGTCTTGGAAATTTCTTAAGGGATATGGAGACCAACATTGAAAAATATAAGGGATATGGATTTAATGGAGGTCAATATTGGTCTCCATATCCCTTTGAAATTTCTGAAATAATGGGTGAATTGGCATATCAATTAAATCTTTTGACAACCTTAAGAATTTACCTAGTTTTCCATGTAAGATTCCTTAAGAAATTTCATGAAAATGATGTGCCATACATGCTAGATTCAAACACCTTACCCTTAAGATCTAATGCTAGCTTCTAGGTCAAACCAATTGTAATCAAGAAACACTAAACCAAGAAGCTTTGAAATAAAACTATTAGCAAAGTACTTCTTCAATGATCAAATTTTGATCAACAAATTTGGGAAACTAGGGAGTTCATTTTTAACACTTACCTTCAACTTTTTGATCATCATGATATTGAATGATAAAGTGTATTTATTATTAAGGTAATAAATTATCTTTTATAATTCCAATATTTTATTTGTACAACTGATACTGAGGATAATACTAAAGTTGAAGCCAAGGAGTATAATGAGGAAGCAGTAACAGCTAAGTAGTTGGATATAGAGGAAGCACTAGAGGATGAGTTAGATGCTTAAGTAGGGTGGAGGGAGGTTAGATATTAACATCACATCCCTTGTTAAGGATGGAAATGTATTTACCTTTAAATGAAGGGGTGCCTTGCTATGAGGAGTTATGATTATTCATGTATCCCTTAGGAATGGGTTTAACCTATGTCATTTAAGGCTAGGTTTAGAGGTCTAAAACACCACTAAATTTGGGCTCCTATGACTCAATATCAAATTTTTCTAAGAGTCAAAACTTGGAAATTTTCTTTTCTAAGTCTAATGATGTGCTATGCAACATAGATAGCGTGGCACCCTACAAGTCCTAATGTTTGCAAAAGTTTTTCTAAGCTAGTCTAGCATGGCTTCTAGCTTCAAGTTGTACTTGAAGCAAGTTATGAACTAGCTTAACAACTCATTTAGAGTTGAAATGGAAGCACAAGGGTGCACAATACCAATCCAAGGCTTTTCCAGTTAGAGACATGGCAAAGACATGAATGACCGCATGTGGCCATGGTTGCAGTAACAAAGACTCAAAATAGATTGTGACTAGGTGAGCATTTGGATCACCTTCTCCATTGTATTTTATCAATTGGGAAAGCTAGATTCTAGGAGGAAATGTGAGTAGAGGTATGAAAGGGTTAACAGGATCATCCGGATAAAAGTCCATTACATGGACTATTTTAGAACTGGTGACTTTAAGTTGCTTAACCTCATCAGTAAGGATTTGAATAAGCTAAAATGGTTGATCTAGACTTGGGGATGTTGCAGAGGGTTGCATTAGTTGCATTGTGGATGGTTCCATCGGAGTGGCTACCATCGATGATGCTATTGGTGCAAGTACCAACTCTGTTGGGGGTGCTATCGGAGCAACTCCCATTGGTAGTATTGTTGAAGTGGTCCACACCCCTGTAGGTGGTGCCATCGGATTAGCTACCAGCCCCATAGGTGGTGTCACTAGAGCAACTCCTATTGGTGTTACCATCGGGGCAACTCCCATTGGTGGTGTTGTTGGAGCAACCCATAGCCCTATAGTCAGTTGTGCCATATGTGACCCTTGATACATTTTTGGCTACATATATAGCAACATCTGGGATAATTGAATGATAGGGAAGGATGTTTCCACCCACCACATAGTTGAGGTTGGAGATATTGTTGGTGGTGGGATTAACATAGAAGGGATAATGGAAACAAGGCTTTTTTGTGGCGGTAATGTGGGCATAGTGTGCACATATGGTAGCATGGGTGTCACAGACATTGGCTACAAAAATTGAATAGACTGTAAAGGAATAATAGAGGGAAAGGAGGCCAAAGGCCCTACATGCTATTGTGTTGATAGCATTTGGTGGCTACATATCACCAAAGAAGGTTTGGACTACGGAAGTATAGTAGCCATTGCAAAGGTGGTCGAAGACTATGACTAGTGTTAAAGGAACACAGAGGTAGATTGTGAAGCTAAGGCATAGAGTGGGCCACCACCTTCGAAATGGGATTCAAACTCCTCCTACCCATCTTGGAGGGGCTCGTCATAGTGGGGCACCATGTCTCATGGACTCTTCTACTCAATACTCATTGTACTCTTCTACTTGCTTGAGTGCTTGTGCTTTTCATGGACTTATCATAATTCCATACCAACCACTAATAGGACATCAAATAAATTCTTTGCATGGTGTTGTTCCCATCAAGAAAAAAAAAAGAAAAAATGATAGGAATTCAAAGCACACCCCTTAGACACAATAAAAAAATAATTCCTTACATGGTGTGATTTCTATTTTAGAAAAAAAACAAATGAATAAAAATGATGGGAATTCAAAGCACATCCCTTGGACAAATAAACAAGCTACAAGCATTGATTATGGGACTAGAAGGCCATGTACCTATGCCTGAAGGTCCCCTCTAAATAATGTCCTCTCTCACTTCCTACTTCTCTCTTTTCTTCTCCTTCTAAAATGGTGGTTGTCTTGTGAAAGCACTCTTATGTCTAGTGTGGATGGATTGGTCTTAGGGTGGTGATGTGAAGTCACTAAAAGTGGATGGTTTTGGTTCAAACTAAGGATGCATATTCTTAGGTCATTTTAAACACAAATTCCACAAGGAACTTCTTATGACCTTAATTCAGAACTCCATTCCAACTTCTCTATCATCCATTCATGCTACCATAACTCACCTCACTGCCATGTTCTATGTTATGCTTTATGTCTTGGTCTGATGTGTTGGAATTCTTGGGTAGATTATTTTTGGTTGGCCCTTAACTTTCAATAAACATTAAATTGACTGTGGGGCCCATGGACTCCTTATTTGAGGTTATGCAAGGGCAACATGGACATGAGCCTACTATAATGATCGAAAACATCAATGGCTAGAATCACCAAAGGGTCAAAGGACGCACAGCCTTAACCACACCTCCACATGAGGGCCTTTCTAGAAATGGAGGTAGAGCACCCTAAATGGTCTTGTTGATGGAATAGGGACCTTGTCGGTTGCAACTAGGGTGGTGGGTGCAACTAGGGGTTGGGTTGGTTAGTTGAAATGCAAATGAAAGTGATGTGAAATAGTACTAAGTGTCAAAGTGGTGCTTTGCGGTGCCACAGAATAGGGGTGAGCATAGCTAAGGGTTTAAACTAAAATGAGGATGTCAACCAGTGGATACTATCACCTAAGCATAGTATAGCATGACAATGAATGAAACAATGCAAAAAGATGCAATAAAAATGCAAGAAAATGCTAGAAACAGAAGAGAGAAATGGAATTCCACCTTAAATTTGAAGCATAGTTAACTCCAAAAGGGTCTTAGAAGGTACACAATGTATAATAGAT
Organism: Gnetum montanum; assembly: GCA_015680685.1. Classification (NCBI taxonomy): domain Eukaryota; kingdom Viridiplantae; phylum Streptophyta; class Gnetopsida; order Gnetales; family Gnetaceae; genus Gnetum; species Gnetum montanum. The sequence continues at coordinate 147,241 of MNCI01022060.1, read as the reverse complement.
GTAGTGGGAGCATAGTCACAATCTCAGTGATGTTAAACCATGAAGTTTGATGCTCACCATGATGAACCGTGCCTGCTAGGTTGGCTACCGCAATGTACCATGTGGTGTTCTGCAAGGCTACAATAGGGCTGTGGTGTACCATGCAATGCACCTACTATGGGGAGGAACCACTTGCATAGCTCTTGGTTTGGTTAGTTAAGATGCCTTACCTTGACATTGCTACAATCCTATCTTTCGCATATTCCATTGGGTATTCGACTCTGTACTCCTTACACTTTTTATTTCATTCATCCCCCAAATCAATTTTTCTTCATTTTTCCAAATTTATGAGCTTCAATTCCCTCTTCTCATGTTTTCATATTATTCTTAGCCTTTTAAGCTTTCATTTCATCCCAATTTCATTCAAAAATTCTTTGTATTTTGCAACTTTGACCAAAGGCAATAGTCATCTACAGTCATCAACAACTATGTCAACAAGGCCTCATCAACTCAATGCTTACATCCTATATATACTATAATGCAGTTAGGAATTTTTGACTTTAACCTCATAACACATGGGGAGTTTTTGCAATTTTTTAGAGCCCTAAACCTTCCAAAGCCCATAACGTCTTAACCATTTGTCCAAATCACTCTATTTTTTGATCCTACACTTACTAGAGGTAAGATCTTTCTCATGGGGCTCACAAACCTTAAGGTTTTGGATGAAAAATTCATGAAAATTTTTGGAAAATTTCCTAGCTCCCCCAAAGTGTTAATAACCTTAACAACATATAAACATCAACTTTTTCAATAGTTAACCCTTCCAACAACCTCTAGGATGATTTATTAACAATAACACATGAATAAAAGAATAATTGGAATAATTAAATCAACCATGATAACAACTTAGCCATGTTTAACTATCCTTCAGAGATAAATCTAGCCTACTTGCTTTATGTTACATAATAATTACTAATCCATGGTCTCATTGTGATTATAGATGGCATGGAAATAGAAATGCGCATAAGAAGGAGAACCCTCTCAACCAAGGGAGAAGTAGCATAGAGTTGGAAGGGGTAAACAAGAACAAGTGCTAGAACCACTAGAGGCAACCCATGTAACAAGACCTCTTTGTGAGGAGTCCGAAGTGAAATATTTTTGACAAATTTTAGAAGAAGAATTTCCCATAGAAAAATCAAAACAAGAGAAGTTCCTAGACCCATGCCAAGGCTTAAAGTCACTTTGACCCAAGCTTTCCTTGACATTATCAAGTCCCAAGAAATTTAATGATCTATCCTTCAAGAGATCATCTTCAAGACATTCTTAGAGAAAGCTCTAGTAGATATCAAGACTCAACTACAAACCTCTTCCATATGGCCAATTATCACATTTAGTGGAAAATGGTACATGGAAAAGACATATCTCTTCTAGAGTAATTGAAGGTCAAGGTCCAATGTCAAAATCAAGGACATTCAAGTTTCCTACTTAGCAGAAGCTATTGTGTAGGCATTGTGGTTACCTAACACTAGGACACAATTGGTAGAACTATCCATGAAAGGTGATCCTAAGGCCAAGAAGAAGTGGATGTAATGGTGCCTTGGGATTGATTGTAAGGAGTATGGTGCACTCACTCCAATGAAGTGAATCTATTTCAAAATAGTAGCCTATCACATCAATCCAATGATGAGGCTTAGCAAGGTGACCACTTTCTTCACTTGAGCATGAATTTCTCTAAGTGTGAAATTTCCCATTAACCTTTCACAACTGATTTACTTAGAGATCAAGAAGTATTTCAAGCAAGACAAACCTAGAAGAAAATCCCTACCCTTTCCATGCCTTATCCAAAAACTCTGTAGAAGGGTAGGTATCATCCACTACTTCAATGATATAATCATACATGATCCTTTGGCCTCATGATTCAAGATCATGAAGAATAAGATGCTAGTGATGACCTAAGAAGAGGAGTAACCACCACCACCACCAACTCAAGAAACAACATTGGAGGCTTGTGCATCTATTGAGTGCTTGCGCAAAATATGAGAATAGCTTTTAAGTGACTAAGAGAAAGGTGTAGGAATGAGTAGGATGGATCCATCTATATACTAATCAATGATGAGTCATCTAAATAAGATGGCCCAAAAGATTAGCTAGATGAAGAGGGGTGGATCAATCTTCTTGGCCCAAAAAATGTAGTTGTTTGCAAGGTTAGATCCCAATTCTCAGGAGGTGACAATGTCACTATCTCAACACCATTTATGTTCAAAAATATCTAAGAATGTTTGCACCTTATTGGTACATTTAGAGGAAGGTGAAGGGGCAACTGTCTTGGTGATGTAGCACCAAGGTTAGGAAATAGTGGCTGAAGTGGTTATTGACTATATCATTGAAGCACTGAATGCACCTACACCATCTATACAAGACTTATCTACACTTCGAAATGTGCATATGTCTGTAGGCATGATTAATGGAAATTCAAAGATAGCCCAGCATGAAGAATTACTAGATTGACAAGTGGGGACTAATCAACTAATTCTGGATATCTTTGATATTTTGGAAGACATTACTGTAACCTAGATAGAGTTGCTAAAAGTAATGGGAAAATGCATTATTTTGGAGGGGTAACTCAAAAAAGCTCAAGAATGAAATCAACACTTAGCTACAAAGGTTTTCAAACTATGTGCTTGACTTGCTAATCCTATTATCCTAAGCCCAACAATAAATAGATATGAAGCTTTCAAATAGCTTCAGGAATGATTCCAGAAAGATGAGAAGGAGGAATTAATAACCATCTTCAACTAGTCCATAGTAGAAGAAAGAACATATTCAATATAAAAGGACTTGGCTCAGATGTACTAAGAGAATGAAACTCTAACTAGCCAAAATCATCACCTATGCAATGTTGATTCCCAGAAGGAACAAATGCAGGAATTTATTCATCAACAATAGGAGTAGCTTGCTAGGGTGAATAATAAATTGAGGAGATTTTCTATAGAGAATCAAAATCTATTAATGGAGGAAATTCATGCCTTGTGCTACAAGTCTACCAACGATATCACCACCTAGAAGAATGAGGACCTCAAGTCTAAAAAAGTGAAAAATCACTATAGAGACTAGGTTGACCTATAGAAGAAAGTAAATGAAAAACACATCCAAATAACAAAGGAAAAAATAAATAAAGCTCTCTAGAAACCCAAACAATGAAGAGAAGCTTAGCAACCCATCATTGATGGGATTGATGCCTACAACAACGCAAAGATTTGACTGAAGGAGTTGCAAATAGAAGAAATGATAGAATATATGGAGTTGGCCAATCTTTGTTATGTAAACCTATCAATGCTAACTACCAGATGACCATGGTCAAAGTTGGGGAAACAAGTGGCTAACTCATATTTGTTATACAAGGTCAAGTGCAAGCACCACAAACATACCAAGAACAAGCTTGAGACCACAAATGCTAAACTTGAAGTTCTCAAAGCATGGTTCACAAATCAACAATTAAATACTAAGAACCTATCCAAATAGATGAATGACTACCAAGAGCTAAAATATACACTTAGAGCATTTGACACTGAATGCAAATAGTTTTTTTCCTAGTTTGTTAATGCTAATGAGTTATTTCTAGAAATCCCATGTCCTTGGGATGTGTTCATTTTGATTGACATTTCTAAAGCTGCATGGATAGTGCATGATCCCAAAAGTAATGATAAAAAAATGAAAGCACTACTAGATGCTTTTCTCCTTCCACCTAAAGTTGCAATAGTAGCAGAACAACTGCAACTCCCTCAACCACCATTTGTGCATGAAGTTAGTGAAGGTCCCTCAGAACCTAATGAGCCACCAACACTTAGGACTGTCTAATCTTCTCCACCAAACTTCATGCCATCAAGGAATGTACTATCCAATTTTGAAGATCCATGTCATGGTGTTCAATTTTGTATCCTGAAAATCACCATTTTTATAATGTGTTGATTTGTACACCTAGGCACTCCTTTTTTTGTCAAGTCTGTTAGTATATTTTGTTTGAGAAAAGTTATTTAATAACACCATACCTTCCCAATTTTTTATAAGAACTCAAGGATGAGTTTTCATTTAGTTGTAGGGGCATGATGAGTCACAGTTTAGTTGGCTACGTTGATGAGGCCTCGTCGATGCAACCTCATCAACGAGGCCTAGTGGATGCATCATATTTTGCATCAATGAGGCCCCATTGATATAGTGTTTTTTTTTTGGTATAAATACACACTTTCTAACTACATTTATGGTAATATATATTTTAGTTATAATGAAGCTCTTATTATTTTTCCATTTGAAAGTTAGAAATTTTCTCCCAAGTGCCCATAACAAGAGTCATTGAGTGTATAGATATTTATTCAAGCATTATTGTACTTGAGCATGATAGTGTGTGTGGAAATAAAAATGATCTTTTTGATAAAACCTACATCACTTTGGATAGATTAAATATTTTTTTATGCATTTAATGTTTTCAATTATTTATTCAATGCTTTCAATTATTTATTAAATGTTTCCAATAATTAAGTTAATGAAACAATTAAGCAAGATATATTAAACACATAAGTACAACCACTTCGAGCATAACATGTATTCACTTTGTAATCCTACCAAAATTATCACTTGGTATGCCTAGTAGCATAGCACTTGGTTTCCCAACAGTAAATACATAGGTTCAAGATGTGTATGAAAAGTATGATTGGATGCTTATGTTAAGACTAGTTAGATATTTGATAATTAGTTAAATTAAATTAGTTTGTACAACTACTTTATTTCTCTTTAAGAACCAAAATGATAAAAATAAAAAATGATAAAATTCAGATGCCTCAAGTACACTTAACCATACCAATGTACATCACAAGTGTAATTGGAAAGACAATGATTAACCTTAATGCAAGATTCACTTCCTAAAAGACTAGTACACTAGAAATGATAAAGTCCATGGAATTTGACCAGATCATGTGTGAACTCTTTGTGATTCATATGGTTTGGCATAGGGGTACCTCATTGCTCATTACCAACCATAGGTTTTCATTTGATCATTCAAATTGGGAGCAAGAAGCCAAAGCAGATAAGAAGGACAAAGGGCCACTCCACCATGAAGGCTTATGGTCAGGTACATTCATCTTATATGTATTTTGAAGTTAAAATGTTAATATCATCTACAAGTTCTATAATTTTCATGTTTCTTGACTTATCAGTGGTGATGATGATTCCTCTTTATTTGATTGTGATGATTATCATGAGTTAACTAAAGTTGTACACATTGCATGCGAGCATGTTCATGACAATAGGATTAAAAGAATCAACAAGGTTGATGTTCCAACGTATAAAGGGTATACTAGTGACAATCCCTAGCTTCATATGCATGTCTTTAATAATTCTTGCTATCTTCTAGAAATTATGAATAATTGGAAAAAGTTATAGTTATTTCTCCACATCTTCATTGAGCATGTGAAAACCTAGTATAAATCTTTTCCCTATAGCTCAATTCAAAGATTGTTAAATATACTTAGAATCTTCTATACAAAATTTTAGACCTCTAATTAAATTTCAAACATTTAGGTGTGAAGCCTATGAACCTCTTAACATCACCATGGTGAGGTAGATGAAAACTACTCATCATTATCCAAACCATGGTTTTAGCTAAAGGGAGTAGTTAATGCACATTGGAGAAGAACTAATCATACCTTGGTACTTCTTAATGAGGTGGCTTGAATTATGTTGTAATATAGTCATGATCTATACATTATTATGTTGTATTCCTCCACATTGATCATTTCATGTATCTAGTTTTAATTTTTTACTTTGGGTGTTAAAGCTATGAAACTACCTTAACTTAGTCATGGGGGAATGATGAGTCATCTAGTGGCATTTTATAAGTTGATTGTAAGTTCTAGATTTAGAAAGTGTTTCATCTATCCTATGTTTATGATCTAGTTTGTTTAGTAGTGGTTCTTAATTCTCTAAGATGTACCCTTATCCTTGTATCATACTTTAAGGTTATATGCATAATTATAAGTTTTCTAGGACAATTCTAACTGCATTCATATATCCTAGGATTCTTTTGGCAAGCTTCCTTAGGTTACAGATTAGACTTTGATCAAAAAGAACAAAGTGTGATTTTGGGAACGAGGGGCAGGGGGGATGGGCAGGGAGAGAGAGAGAGAGAGAGAGAGAGAGAGAGAGAGAGAGAGAGAGGACATGGAGGGGTAGGTGATGTGCTAACTATCCTTTACTTGTGCACCCCTTGCATTAGTTCAAGGGTACTAACACACTTTCCAAGTAGGCTTGGTTTACCTAACTTTTCTCCATATGGATCCATAATAAGTTTAGGTTGCATTGATGGACATCCATTAATACTTTGGATCCATGATCACCATAGTATCTCCTGAAAATCTATAGGCTCGGTTTAGCACCTAAGTTCTTGATGGCTCATGCACTAACATTGATGCCCACATTAGTGTTAGCATCAATGTTACATAGGCTATTTCTACATCACTTGTACAAAGTTAAAAATTTTCAACATTAGCATCACCAATTCTAGAGTACAAATGTTTCAACTCCAAGTTGACTTATTGGATAGTTTGTAAAAACAACCTTATTTTGCCCACAAAATAATCTAATACCATGCTTGAAACTTTTCTATCGATATTTTCTTCTTCTAAAGGTTTAATTTCATCACTATTCTTTTTATGTTTCTTGTAAACCAGGTTTTTATTATCATTTTTATCACTTATACTTTTTTCAAAATCCTCTTGTAGTTTTGACCCTTCACATTTGACAAAATTCAAATATCATTAATAAAAAAATTTTAATTTCTTGGAAGGGAATACTAATTCATTTTCCACATACCAAGTCCCTTATTTTTCATCATTGCTATGCTTTTATTTTTTTTTCTCATACTTGGATTTTATTTTGCGTCACCAGTAGTTCATTTCTAAACTTAGTTTTTATTTGCATTGAATAGATTTTATCAAGTTTATTACTTATAATGATCATTTTTCATCATTTTCCATTTCATTGCTAAGTTGTGGGTGCTAAGCTAAGTCCATATTTAATTGTAAGATCATGCTCCTTCATGTCATTAATTATTGACTTATTAAGGATTATATTGATTAGAAGACCATTTATGACCACGAGTTTGGTTCTTTACATCTAATATATGGAGGTATTTCTTGAAAGGTTGAAAAAGAATAATTTTTTATGAATATTTTTGGTGTTAGAAAGATAGCCAATAAGTTTTCTAGTGTCACAAATCCATTACCTAATAGTCTATAGGTCATTTCTAACATTTACAATTTTTCACACTTTTACCACTTTTTCTTAGTTTATTTTTCACTTTACACTTGATCTTTGATTTTAACTGTGTGTTAGAAACACTCATTAACATCATGTTTTCTCAAGGATTTGACTCCTCATAGAGGTTCTAGGTCTATGAACTCATAAAGATATAGAAGGCTTAAGTGTTCATGACATCCATAAATACCCATATGTATAAACTTTCATGTGCAAGATAGAAGCTCAACATTTCACTAATTAAACTTGAGCTACAAACAATGGTAAAATATGAAGTTGATAAAAGCTTTAAACCTTTCCTTCTAAACCCAAGCCATTCAATAGAGTTGGATGAGCATAGAAGGATAGCATTAGTGGAGTACCTACTTCTCAAGAATGAAATCAAAGAACTTGCTAGTGCAAAAGACAACCAAGGAAGTCAATGTTGGATTCCTAGTGGATCATCCTAATCTCAATTTCAATAAGAGACATCACTTTTAGGATCAATACAATGAAGCTAGTGGTGGCATTAACATTCATGATGATGATGAGGATCAGAATTCTTATGCTCATTGGCTACAAATCCTTACCATTAGCTAACTACAAAATGATAGAGTGCAATCTTGTAGCATGTTAACCTAATTAACTCCACCAATCCAATTTCTATGAATATTCCCTAAAAACCTTACCATATGACTCTTGTTTCAAATCCTTTAGCTTTAATTTCTTCCTCCACTTTTATCTTAGATCTAAATTGAAACCTATTTCTAAGTAGAATAATTGTTAACTAAACATCTTATGCATAGATTTAAAATCCCAACCCATTGTTCAACTCTTTCTAGACATTATTCCTTATATAATTGGTTTAACAATTGTAGGTTTTTTTGCCACTTTACTCTCCTTCAGAAAATCTATCCTAATATCATATCCCATAAGCTATCTTCAGATCCACTATTATACCTCTACAACTAGTTTTTCTTATTCATAATTCGTTTCTAAGAAACTTGTCCATGATTTCGATCCCTAGTATTCCACTTAAGTTAATGCTCTTACTTTAAGACTTTCCATCTAGGTTACAAACCAATAAGGATCTAAAATTAAAAGTCATAGCCTTACATGAGGGAAGTTCTACTATTTCTATTACTAATCTTCTTATTCATCACCTTAGGCCCTTGATTTCACCTACTCAAGTTTCCAAGGAAGTCTCGTTGCCTAACTTTACTAGGTATAATTAGGAAATAGATACCAAAAACCATATTATCATCATCCACAATGAGTGCATGATATTCACTAGCTCCATTGATCCATTCTAAGGAGTTTTTCAATTTCATTTATAGGTAAAGTACTTTAATAATATAGATCCATCCCTTATGGGTCCATCACCTCCTTGGAGAAAGTATTTACAACATTTTTGAAGAGATTTAAATACAATATCAATAGGGGATCACATTGTAGAACTCTTAGTCATTAAGCATGCTTCTACTAAATCCATCTCCAAGTTCATTTCTATAACTTTAGTTATAATGGAGCTTACTCACCCACTATCTGATGATTAGTTTATAGTAATTTTTAAAGTACTAATTAATGATTATATTAAGCATAATTTGGTCTATCCTATGACACTTAGCCTCCATGATGTCATCACTTCTACCAGACATATCAAAGATGTGATCATTCTATATAATGATCTCAAATGGATTAAGTTTCCAAAAAAAAAGAAAAAAACAAAACAAACAAACAAGCCAACAATAGAAAAAGCCTCATAGAATGGAGAAAAAATAGTAGCTTCTATATATTAAACTTAACCAAAATCCTCCTTCATAGCCAATAATGATAGGCAAACTTCATCAAATGGGGATCAATAGATGAGATAGCTTAAAGATTAATTTAAATATCTCAAGTTTTTAATGATCTACATTTATCTCTACAACATGCTATTGAGGGATAAATACATAACCCCAAAATAAGTCTTAAAGTAATCATGGGCTAGATTTAGATTCTTGAAAACTCTAGTCATATATCCTTCTTAGCATGTAAATGTAAATCCATAAGTCCTAAGATGGTATGATCTTAAAACATTCTATTATTACCATGAGGTTACAAGTCATAAAGGGGCTTTAGCTAGGGAATGACCCCAAAGTTATGCTATCTTATTGGGGTAAAAAGATAGATATGGCTGAATACATGACTAGACCAAGGACCCGATAGTCAGTATACATGATTTTAATACATTCAAAGACGATATGCAAGTTCTTACTGAAAAAGGTGTAACAATGAAAAAAATATACGTTGAAAAATAAAAAGAATCTATGCAAAATAGTTTTAACCTCAAAATAAATGGGTCTCAAAAAGGATCTAAGGTATCTTATATGGTCTTGTTTATCACCTATGAACTTGAAAAATCTATTATCCAATGAAGATATGGGCTAAAATGGGTGTAAGAAAAATAGGCAAACAATGGATCCAACAATGGATATGAGAGAATTGAGAGAAGGAAGTAAAAAATATGGCCAAAATGAGGCTGAAAAATTTATATTAAAATGATACAAAATATAGTAAAAATAGGTTGAGAAAAATACATATCAATGGGCTTTCAAAAAACCTAAGAATATAAGTGACTTATAGATATTTAAATATATTGGTAGAGGTCTAGTGCAAGATGGGTAGGGTGTGTTTTGTAATTACATTACATGCATCTATCTCAATTCATTTGCTCTTGAAAATAAATGCTATAATAGGTTCTCTCTATTCTCACTAATCTAAACTAGATGAAGGCTAAAAAAATCTATAAAAGTCTCTATGCTCACTTTCCAAAAATAGGTTTCCTGTGAAAGGATCTTATGTCTACCAAAATATCCTTAAAATGATGTCAAATCTTACTTACATAGGCCTTCTATTTGTTGCACTTGTGTCAGTTATACTCCCATAAGTTTTCTAGACTATTATGAAATGTTTTTGATGATTTTTATAATCCAAAATTGTTGTGTATTTGTCACCAACGTTTTTGATTGTTAAGCTCAAACATGATGGCATAATGAAATTGACAGCTTATTTGACAATGTGGGCCATGAATTTTATTTTCCATGTTAAAAAAATAATCTATAATTTTTCCAAAATAAGATTACATGGAAACATTTTTAAAAGAAAATCAAGGCATTTATATTTGCTCTTGAATTTGATGAAATTAGAAGGTAAAAACTTGGTTGCTAGGCTTCTTTGCTCATAACATGAATTTTCCTTGAGGTTTTTCACTAGACCCTCTTTGTTGATGTTTTAAGAATTGACTCAAAAGAATCATCATCAATGCTCCCTCTATACATTTTATTCTTTAGCTATCGAATCATGTCAAGGAGTGCTCATGATGATGAAATAAGGTCAAAATGAAATGACAAGAATTTGACCTAAGATAATGGCTACATTGGCTATTTAAATGATCACATGGACTAAACAATAATTCCACATATGTTGAAATCATGACTATGTCATGGAGATGAAATGTTTATTGAACGATGAGGTTCTCATGCTTCATGCTTAAATTGCTAGTCATTGATGATGTTTAAAGAAACCAACGCTTTGTTCTTGATCTTGCTTGGCCACTTTTTTTTCGAGCTAGTTGTTTTCTTAACTATAGGTTACATTGGCCTCTTGTATTTCTTAGCATTTTCTTCCTAATTTTTTTTCGTGGGAGTGAGATCTTCTTTGGGTTTCATTGCCAAGGATAGATCTTATTTTCTTGCTAAATCACAATGTGGAGATTCAGTGAACAAATTTGTTCAAGAATAATATAGGAGATGTTGTAAGGCCATGATGCATGAATGTCAAACATAGGCTTTCACCATTAGCAATGATAATGAAGGCTAACATTGATGAATGACTATTCATTATGAATGCGTAATAGAGGTGATATGAGGTAAGAACTATTATCAAGGTCAAACAAGCTAGTTAAATCTCATGTATTGAGATCATGTAGTAACTCATTGCTATGATGAGTCATACTTCTATGATGACTTCAGGCTCATCCTACAAACACAACTCCAAGAGGACAAAAGAAGAAGTCAAAGAATACATGCAATTATAAGAGGTTAGATTAGACAATAATAAAATGTTAATCATCATGAGATATAATCAAAAAAACATCAAAACTTTGCATCTTGCCTTGTAGATTCATACAAAGTGTTTAATTTTTCTAGATGTTAAAGAGATAGAAGGTGATGCATGCTCCCTTACCATAGGCTACTAGAGTTATCAATGTTAATTATCTATCCAAACCTATGAACAAGGACAAATAAAGGTTACAAGCAAATAGATCAATGTTATATATAATAAGGTTTGAGATAAGAATGGTTGATCAAATTGTTTAATTCATTTCCATTCATGTCTACCAACTTGAATGCTCCATTTCCATAATCTTTAGTTATCAAGAAAAGTCCTTTCTAGTTGGTTGATAATTTATCTTCATGTTCACAAATAGCCTTAAGGATAAGATCTCCTTCATTGAATTTCCATTAGTCAAGATGATGCTAATAGTATTTTTTTATTTTTTTGCTTCTTTTGATAATATTTGATGTGAGAAAGTATTTACATTTATTCCTCTTCCACTAAATCTAGGTCAATGGTACATAAATCATTGTTTTTCCCATCATTAATGAAGTTAGATAGAGCTATCCTTAGGGATGGAACTTTCAATTTAAAAGGAGAAATACCTTTAGACCTGTACATAAGGCTATATGGGATGGCACTAGTTTTGGTTTGAAAGATTGTTCTATAGGCCTAAAATGTATACAAGAGTTATTCATGCCATCTATGTTTTTCATTATTTAACATTTTCTTTAGGAGATTAATGATAACGTTCTTATTAGCTTTAGCTTGGTCATTGGCTTGTAGATAATAGGGTGATGAAATAGAATGCTTAATTTGTAATCATTGCTAAAATGCTTGCATTTCATGGCTACTAAACTATGGTTTGTTGTCTATGACAATAGTTAGAGGTAGGCCAAAATAGGATACTATGTTATTTAAGATGAATTTACAGAAGTGTTGTAATGTTATTTTTCTAAAAGGAATAACTTCAACCCACTTTGTGAAATACTTGATTGCAGTGCTGATAAAGTTATTTCCTCTAGAGGATTTAAAATTTATTGGTTTAATTATGTCAATTATCCATTATTGAAATGGCCATGTAATTTGATTAGTGTGTACCTTATTTGGTGGCATGTGTATCAAGTTTTTGTACCATTGACAAGTGTCACAAGGTTTTACCTTCTACAATTAGTCACTTTCCATACAAGGCAAATAGTATCCTATGTGTTTAATCATAGCAACCATGGCTGTAGGTCCTATATGTCCTTCACATATGCCATTGTGTACCTATTCTAGGACCATATGGACTTATACTTTTCTCAATCATACTATTAATACACCATCATATGATTTTTGACATAATGTATGATTAGTTACAATGACATATTATTTTGATCATTTATGTATGATATCCATTTGAGAAGTATTTAGATTTCTTTGAGGTTCATCATTAATTAGATAAAACTTGATGTTATCATACCATTTTTATTAAGGAATATTATCTATGGTTTCTATAGAATTACTTTGAGTGTTTCATGTGATAAGAAGAGTAGAATTTTCCGTCATGGAAGGCAAGTTTCTAAACACATCAAGCATCACACTTAAGGATAAGATGGGAATGACATCATCTAGTGTATTTTTGGCTCAAGGAATGTGTTAAATATTAACATCTTTAAATTTTTTCAAGAGTGTTTTGGCTAAATCATAGTATGGCTATAAATTTTTAGCTTTGCAAGCATAGACTTTGGATACTTGGTTGACCACTAGTTGCAAGTCACATTTTATCATAAAATATGAACATACATAGTAATGAGGTACCATCATCTCTCTAATTAAATATTCATGCTCTACCACATTGTTGATACATAGGAACTTAAAATGATAGGAAAAAGGCTTAAATCTCACTAGAGGGAAGTGTTAATATGATAACAATATTTGGCCCCATATGTAGTTGAAGGTTTCGAGGATCATTGAACTTAGAAGGTGGGGAGAAGGGGAATGAATAAGTTTTCCAAATAAAAATTCTTTGAGAGAAAGTACACACATGAAATTTAACATGGTTCCCCAACTTGGGTAGTCCATACTTGGAGGATAGTATGCAAGCACACCTCCAAACTTTATTTCTCTCAAATCTGATTTGAAGGGTATCACACCCTGTACGAGCTCTAAGCTCCACTTTGAACTAATTTGATGCTACAAATCCACTCAATCTCACAAGGTCTCAAAAAGCTTAGAATGTAATTTTCAAGATCCCACAACCTTTAGAATTTGAACTCTACTCCAAAGTGTTGTGGCACTACACAAACACTCATTTCTATAGGATCTTGATAAGCTTAAGCAAGATTCCTTCCTACAAGAAGCACATCAGCCCCATAGGACAATAAAAGAAAATAACAATTACAAGTTATTAATGCAACTATGTTTGTGGATTCTTGTACCTAAGGTACAACTCATTTTGATCAATTACAAAACATAAAAGATTGTACAATGAGAAGCAACAATGATTACAATGATTTCCAAATGATTACAATAGATAGTACACAATGCTTATACATTTTCCAATGAGAATGAAGTATTCTTATAGCCACTATGTTTCTGAATTCATCTTGGAACTTGTGCAATGACCAACTAATGGTCACTAGAGAAGTATTCCCCAAGACTAAGACATCTTTCTATAATTGACCTTCATTCTAGAAAGACATCTTCTTCTAATGAAAGATGACTTTCTACAATAGTTCCCCAAATTAAAATTTTGTATTTTGGGGAATGAATAAGTTCCACAAATTAAAATTATTTGAGAGAAAGTACACACACAAAATTTAACATGGTTCCCCAACTTGGGTATAGCAAGTGCTTAATCCCCATGGCAATTTCATTTACTATAAATAGTAATGGAGGCACACCTTTCACACTAAGCCTTTTTCCATGCTTGTTGAAGTGGCTAATCAATGTTGGAGTGCATGGAGTGATGAAATTTGACTTTTGTGGCTTCCACACTTAGGACATTCATTTTCCATGCCGGGGGTGAAGCCTCCATGCTAGGGAAAACTTTGATGCTAAGGGAAGAAGGTTTCCACACTGAGGGGAAACCCCCCATCCATCTACACTAGGGTTAGGTGAAATTTCCCTGTAGATGTTTCTAGCATAGAAAAGTATATACCCCCCATAGAATCCATCAAATTATCATTTTTGGCTGTCAAAAAGGCATTTTTTGTAATCCATCAAATATAGACACTTGGTTACTTTTTTTACTTCAGGAATGAGGCTTTGACCAATTATGAGCCATTTTCAACTCCAAAAGTATGGAATATGTGAGATTTCCCCTCATGGATTACAGTATTTACATTTAAAATAAAGTTTTTCCTCACATTTTATGGGTGAAATCTACATGATAAAAATTGTCCATAACATGAAAATTTTTATGGTGTTTCAAAGGCCCCTCTTTGTTGGTGTCTAGAGGACTAACTAGAGAGACATCAACAAAGAATACAAAACACCACTGTTGTGTTGATTTAAGGTCTTGGTAGGTTGTATCTCTAGTTTTAGGCCCTAGCATATTGTTGAAAGTAGGCTTATTTGTTAATTATTGTTGGCTACATGTAGTATGGCTTTAGATAGGAATGATTCACTAGATTGCCTAGCTCATTCCCATCCATGTTGGTTGTCCTAAATGCACTATTCTAGTAGACTTTAGTGACAAGGAGGGATGCTTCCCAGTTGGATGAGAATTTGTCCACATGCTCATGGATGACTTTGATGACTAGTACACCTTCCTTGATCTTATTCCTAGTCAAGTTATGGTGATGTTGTTACTTTTGCCTCTCTTAATATTGTTTTATGTGAGAAAATGCTTGCATACATTGCTCCTCCACAAATTCTAGGGCTATTGTCTACAACTCCTTACTCTGCTGATTGTTGATGAAGTCAGTCAAGGCTACTTAGAGTGAAGGCACCTAAAATTCAAGAACTAAAATATATTTAGAAAAATAAACTAGGATATAGGGGGTCATACTAGTTGTCATGTAATAGGTTGTTATATATGGCCATAGTTCATGGACAAGCTAGTTCTTGCTATTATTGAGCATCTTCTTGAGTAGGTTGATGATGATCTTGTTACTTGCTTCTACTTGTCCTTTGACTTGATGATAATAAGACAACAAGAAAGGATTCTTAATGCCTAGGTTATGATAGAAATCTTTCATTTCTTGGCTACTAAATTATGGTCCATTTTTGGTAACTATGGTCATGGGTATGCCAAAATGGGCTATAATGTTATCTAGGATGAATTTGTACACTTGGTCAAATGTAGTCTTTCTTAGAGGAATAGCCTTAACCCACTTTGTAAAATATTTGGTTATGATGATAATGAATTTATTCCTTGTTCAATACTTCGGTGTTATAGGTCCAATGATATCCAACCTCCATCATTAAAATGGCCATGTTATTTGAGTGGTATGCAACTCAGTTTGTGTTACATGTATGAGGTTGTTATACCATTGGCATGTGTCATAATGCTTAACTTTCTACAAGCAATCATTTTTCATATGGGACCAATAATAGCCTAACCATCTAATATTAGGGGCCATAAATCTAGGTCCTATATGTCCTCCACAAATACCATCATGAACTTCCTATAGGAATCTTTTGGCTTTGAGTTTACCTAAGCACTTTAAGAGTATGCCATCATAGGATCGTTGACATACCATGTTATCACCTATGATGACATACTACTTCGATCTCTTGCATACAACATCCTTCTGAGTAGTAGTTAGCCATTCTAAGGATTCATCATACATAAGGTAGAATTTGATAACATCATACCACTCCTTAGTAGGAGTAGTATGAATGATGACCACAAAGATATCTTTAGTGTTCTTTGTGATGGAAGTAGTATAGTCCATGGTTAAGGTGGGTAACTTATTAAACACATAAGGTGTAATACTAAGGGTTAATGTTGAAATTGCATCAACTATGATGTTCTCATTTTGGGGTATATATTGGATATCAATTTCTATGGATTGTTGTAACAATTTCTTCCCTAGGTCACAATATGGTTGTAAGTATTTGGCTTTACACTCATAGGCCTCAGTCACTTGGTTAACCACAAGTTGTGAATTGCCTTTGGTTGTTAAGAGTTTGATTCCTGGGTAACAATCTAGCATCATTCCTCTAATCAAATATTCATGCTCCGCTATGTTCTTGGTACATGGGAACTCAAAAAAATAGGTGAAGGGTTAGATTTCATTATATGGAAATGTTATGATGGTAGCAGCATTGGCCCCATGGGTAGTTAAAGCATTTCCAAACTGCATGACCATGTCAGAGCCCTAGGACACTTGGCTCATAGTGTTAATTAGCTCATTAGGGAACTTAGGATCTATGGCTGCTTAATCATCAATAGGTAAAACTATGAGTTGTACGACTATAGCTTGACCTTTTATTGAGGATTGAGAGATGAAATGAAGGTCAAACACCATGGTTATGGCATTCCATTAGGCTATAAAAATACTTTCGTAGATGTTGGTCATTATGGCTCTAAGTATGTTGTCCTTGAAAATGACATTGACTTAGCTTGTATATAGGTAGTGTCTCTGCTTCTTCAATGAGAAGACTAGGGCTAGACAATACTTCTTCACTTTAGTGTATCGAGTCTCGTGGGCAACTAATGTATGGCTAATTTAGTATTTAGGCATCTCTGCTTCATCATCACATTTTTGACAAAGTAGAGAGGCAATGGATGTATTAGAGATGATAAGATAGATTACCCTCTTGCAGAGGATAGACTGATGGTAGTTATGCCAACTCTTGCTTAAGGTTTTCAAAGGCCTCTTACCATTGAACCATCCAGTCATAGTGAAACCCCTTATTAAGTAACTTTTGCATGATCTATAACTTATCTATGAGCCTAATGATAAACCTATGAATAATTTTCAATCTACCTTGCAATCCCCAAAGCTTTTTGAAACTATCTTTGTATAGCTTTGAGATCTCATCACAAACTACCAAGGCCAAATAAAGTCTAATCTTGAATACTTTATGCTTAATTGGTATAATTCTAGGGTCAAGTATGATGTTGTGCTAGAATAAGCATGGATCTAGCCCTGGCATATCCTCATATGACTAGACAAAAACCTTAATTTTACCTCGTAGGACCTTGGTGATGTCTTGAGCTTGTTGAGATTATGGTGAGGAAATTAGCTTAAAGGTTTTCTCCTCACCATTGCATGTTGTGATAAGAACTTCAACTAGAGAATCTTCAACTATGTCATCCACCTCTAAGACAAGGGTTTTGGCTAGGTTTTTAGGCCATTCTAGAGGTTTCTCTCTCAAGGCTACTTGATAAACAAGACTCTCAGGCTCAAGATCTATGAAATCAAGGTCAATGTACCATTCAACATCATTGTGAGGCCTACTTAGGCTCAAGGGTAAATTGATCTTCTTCCAAGTACTTATACCTTGATCCTACATGAGAACCAAAATCATATTAAGTGGCACCTAGGTATAAATAAATAAAAAATAATAAAATGTTATAAAATTATGCAAATACATGCTATTCTACTCCAAACAAGGTCATGCAAGGCTATAAATAGGGTAAAAGCAAAAAAAAAGGTCCAATAAGGGCCAAATAAATGTTAACAAAGGGAAGTATGAGAAATAAGGCTACAAATGGCCAATAAGAGTCACAATTTTTCTAGTTTTAAGCCTTATTAGGCCATGATGCTAGTTTAAGATCATAGTGAGCCATGGTCACATGATGTCAAATGGGGATTATGGAAGGGAAAACCCCATTATTTGATATTAATAAAAGGCTAAAGAAAGGTAAATAAAGTTATAATAATGAAAATAAGAAAAATATAAGGTTTCATAAAGGCCACAAGAAGGTCAACAAGGTTGACAATGTAACACTAGGCCAAAAACAAGTCAAAGCATCATGTCATAAGGCAAAAATCAAACAAAATAGACTACATATGATGAAATTTCGCTAATATAGGTTAAAAAGGGTTAGAATTTGCTAGTTTTAGGCCTTAGTAGGCATGGTTATAGGATTCAAGGCTATTATGTGAGTTTGGGGAATCAATAAAGGCTATTTCTAGGTTGTTTGGACATAAAAATTAAGAATTTTCAAGCTTCCAAGTTAGGGCTCCCCTGTTTTGATGTTGGCTACCATGGAAGGAGGGGCCCTTAGTGTGGAAACCAAGGGAAGTAGGTTTTAGGCCATCTAGAGATCCAAAATTGAGCTCCTAGGGCCTCCCCAAGGGAACACAGGGCCAGATCTATTAAAATTAAGCATTTTGGAGGTCTATAGAGGTTAAAAAGCATGTTTTGCAAACTTCTCTTCTTGTTTCCACACTAGCTAGCATGGAAGAGAGGATGTTCAGTGTGGAGAATTAAAATATAAGTAAAAATAGGATCAAACATGGTCAAATAGGCACCTCAAACCAAAATCTAGAACTTGTGCATCCTTTAGATTCATTTTGAGGTAGTTTGAATCAGTTTTGGGTGTCAAAACATGTTGAAATGGACTTTCCCTTTTCTTTCATGTTGCACATAGCATCCCTAGTGTGGAAGAATGGGGTGATACACCTTTAGTGATTTCTAGATTATTTGAGAGTGTGTCGACCAGGCTTCTAGGCTCCTAAGGGTATAGATCATAATTCTGTAGTTTTTTGGCTAATTTTGGTTATATTTGGAGGTCATTCAAAAGTACCTAAGGCTTTATCTTCCTTGTTTCCATGTTTAGGGAGTTCCTCTAGTATGGGGGATTGGGGAAAATGGGTTTTGGAGATTAAAATAAGGTTAAATTAGCAAAATCTTAAGGCCATGAGGTCCTAGGCTTTTTCAATATAGATCTTTGACATTAGGAAATGTCATCCTGGCACCAAAAATAGAAAGTGAGCCTTCTCCCCATGTTTCCATGTTGCTTAACATGGAAAGGACATTCTCCATCATGGATGAAGCAAGAATCCTAGATCTGGTCTAATTAGAGTTGCAATCGACTATGCATGTTGGGTTTCGAAGAATGATGTTTTGGTCATTTAAGATTAGTTTTCTAAGGTTTGAAGACTCTAGAGAATGAATACAAGGTTCTAAGGTGCATGTAAGATCATTTGATGTCATTATGAGGTGTTTATGAGCTTCAAATGAGTTCCTTATTTAGTCTCCATGCTAGCCAACATGGAGGAAATAGTTCCACTATGGAATAATCACAAATATTAGATCTAGGCCAATTTTTATGTCAATCAATTATGCATATCTGCTTTTAGGATTGTTTGGGTTAATGACTAGTGTTTGAGGTCACGTTTGGTTAATTTGAAGGTTTGCAAGGTGGTTTTTGAGATTGATCCTTCTTTCCACACTAAGGATGGTATGTGTAGCATCAATAATTAGGGGAAATATATTTCTAATCATTTTGAGTCACTTTTATGGTGTTTGAAGGCTCTAGAAGGTGTAAAGTTGTTCTTAGGATTCATGTGGGGCTGTAGGGTCTCTATTTAAGGTGTACAAGGGCTATTTCTGAGTTCCCCCAAAGTTCCCCACTACTTCAACACTAACCAACATGAAAGAGATTTCTTATATCATGCAAGAACTAGGGGGATCTACTTTCTACCATTTTATATCATTTCTAGCCATGCATGTAGGTTTCTAGGGTTACTAATATCAAACACTACTACCTAGTGTCAAAAATTGGATATTTTACAGTTTTTTGGATAGTTCTTGATGTCCCCCCTTATTTCCATGTTAGGATTTCCATGATCAGCATGGATGATTAAAAGGAAATGATTTTTTGCTATTTATGATCAATTTTGATAAGTCTAAGGGTTCTATGATGCACAAATAGGGTTCTAGGACATACACAAGGGTTACCAATGTCTATTTATGATACCTAAAGGCTATTTTTGAGTCCCTCCAAAGTTACTCCATGCTTCCACATTGGCTAACATGGGAGAGATGGCTTCCAACATGGAGGAACTAGGACGCTCTAAATTTTTCTTATTTTCATTAGTTTTGGCTATGCATGTGTGTCCACAGGCTTGCCAATGTTGACTATCAATGCTAGGGGTTGAAATTTGGTAATTTTGAAGGTCTTAAGAGGGTTTTTAGACTTCCTCATATCCATCCACACTAAGGTTATTATGCTTAACATGGATGGAATTCTCCTTAGTGTGAAAAACTGAAGGTGAAAAATTTTGGTCATTCCAAGAGGCTTTCAAAAGTCTGGTGGCTTCTAGAAGGATTGGGTTGCTTTCGAAAGTTAAACTGCATGAAAAATTCAACAATTTTGACTTCTCCCTTTCTATCCATTCTAATACTAGAATTCTCATCATGAATGAGGTCCTCCCTATGATGGAAGAACCTTAGGCAATTTATTTTTATTCATTTATTGTAGTCTAGTAGCCTCTAGAAAGGCTGTCAAGGCTTTGGTGTTGGTACAAAGTAATTTAAGATTTTTTTCTTACTTTTGGGACTCCTTACTAATTTTCTTAGTCCATACACCTTGTTTCCATGCTGGGCAGCATGAAAGAGATATCACCTAGCATGGAATAACCAATAAAGTTAGATCTAGACTAGTTCAATAGCCAATCGACCATGCATGTCAACCTCTACAATTGTTAGTGTCAACAATCAATACTAGGTGTTAAGATTCAGTAGTTTGGAAACTCCTAGGTNACCCACCCATTCTTTCATAATGGTCATGATGGTGTGAGCATGGATGCGTGGGAGTTGAGGCTTGGTTGTTCTTCTAAGTATTCAAGGGATTAAAACCTAGTGTTGAACAACCAAAAAATTTAAAATTTACAAAAATGAAGTTATTTTCCATCCTTCCTAACATAGAAGAGAATTTCTGATCCCCCATCCCCCACCCCTCTTTGCACTTTAGTGCACTTGGAGTTATCATGCACTAAATAGGAAATTAGGGCTTGGATGAATGCATTTAGTTTTTGTTTGAATTTTTAATGTTAAATTTCTTATGTTTCAATCAAAATTTGCATTCTACAAAAACAACACATTTGTGGAGAGCTCATGTAGATATTTTTTGTAGTAGAAACAATCAATATTCAACATGGAATCACCAATCTCTTCTTGCAACCAACATTGAACCTTCATTCTTCATAGATTTCAACCATTCCCAATATTGATTAAGCTATGACACCAAATTAGCTTGGGGTGAAGAGATAAAATTCCAAAATTCAAATGGTACATGAACAAGGAAAGGACCTATCAAATTTTTCTAGACCCATCTCAATCCAGGCTTCTTCCATGGCTACTCCAAGGTAGGTAGTTCCAACCATTTTTACCTTGGTTTCTAGGAAATTTTCTTATTTTTTTCTTGTCATTTGTGGGGTTTTTTTCTTCAAATCTACATTGGTAGAGGGGGTAGAATGAAATTTTGATGAAATCACCCTTCTTATTTTGGTTGGATCTACATATATCTATGGTCATTTCATTGTTTTGGCCTTGGTGTATTTGATTTTTAAAATTAGACTTATTATTTTCATGCATTTTTCCAAAATTTGGGGGTAGTGCCACTTCACTTAGATCTAGGGTGAAGTATTTGTACAAAGTATATTTCAACAAGATCCTACCCCCATTATTTTGATGTACTTCCAAATGGGTATTAATCATTTTCATGGCTATGTCAAGCTGGGTTTTATGATTTTTAAGCTTTTTGGTGAAAAAAGCAAGCAACATTGTGAATTTTTTAATACAAAAACCACTATCTAATTTTGAAATTTAATTTTATGGGTTCTTAGCTCTCTATTTAATCTTTCCAATGGATATTTTTTTCATTCAATTTTTCTTTGATACAATTGAGTTATGGTTGTTTTCCTAAGGTTATGCAGTTAGGTGTTTATTTTCATTTTTAGAATTCTATGAAAATTCACGAATTTTTTCTAAGTAACTAGCAAGGTTTTTGGCTGTTTTTTGGTTATTTATATGTAGATCTTTGATTCATTTTTTCAACAAAGGTGGAATCACTTAAATTGGACTTGAAATGAATTTTTCATTAAGCCTATGTCAATGGAGGTTATATGCTATTTTTAGATTTTCATCCAAATTAATAAATTTCTTCTGCATAAACAAAATATTTTTAAAATTTTTTTAAGTGTGGATGTGGAGGGCTTAATTCAAGATTTCAAATAGTGGTAGAAGCACTCTGTTTGGGGCCCAAATGAATTTTTAGTAAATTTTCTTCCACCCTTGCATGAAAGGGGGTTAACAATGATGGCTATGGTCTTGCTATTTTTGGTTATGTTTTATGCAAATATGCTTATGTGTATTTTTTTTGTAATGCTCATGGCTAGAAAGCTTATGATTTTATGATTCCTTCCAGGGTGGAATCAATAAAATTGATGCTTGGATGAAATTTTCATAAATTTTTGGTTATTGTTATATCATGGTTGTAGCACTTTACCCCTTTGGGGATGGATGTAGTTGTCATGCTTAAAGATTACTCTTGTCAACTTCCATGCCCTTCGGGATTGCTAAATATGTAAAATTTATGTTTTAAATTTATTTTTAAGAAAAATAGAGGCTTTTACTATTTTGATCAGTTTCTTTACTATGGATATGTTTTTTTTCCAAGTTTCAATGCTTTTTTTCTAAGTTTATGCATGGTTTAGACTAAGGCTTAATTTTGGCTATGAATTTTTGGTATAATATTTTGGTTATGAAGTAAAAGGCTATGAAAGGTTGTACTACTACTTTATGTTTAATTTCTTCAGGAAGTTTTAATAAACATATTAGGGCTTTTTACAAAGGCTAATCTCATCCCCAACTAGGATGTTTTTCCAAACTTGTTAAGAAGTTTTAATTAGTCATGATGTTTTTTTTCTTTGCCATGCAAAGTTTTTCTAAACCTCATACTCATTATCATTGACTTGGTGGGTATTCTATGCTACATTGGCCACCACAAGGGTAGCACACCACTTCCTAACATGCTCTTGGAAAAGATATCATTATGGTTTTGGCTTGCGGCAAGGGAATTCATTGCTTACATCTTGCAAAATTTTAGTGTGATGTTGTGGTCACACTTATCTACGGATGTAGTTGGGGCCATAGTGGAGCCACTATTTCCTTGTTCATCTAGCCTAATTATTAGGTTCATTACTAAAAATCCACCTCCTAAGATAGTAGGGGAAACTACGAAATGTAATTAGCCCATGCTACCTTACAGAGATATAGATGATGCCAAAGTATAGCTAGTATGATGTTGACAATACTCTGATTGTGATACATAGAGCCCATACATTGTTCCAAAACCTACCTTGCACCATTTACCATCTACAAGGGTAAGCATGGTTACTCTAGTGTTTTCATTTTTTTTGGCTTTATTGACTAAATTAACTTTTGTAACTTCATTGGTTTTATGAACTTCTTATAGGTATCGAGTCAATGATCAAGGCTTGATCCTTAATGATCAAACCTTAGTAGTGGCTTAAACTGCCCTAGATGAATTCACCAAGGGCCCCCAAATTACAGCTATTTCATTTCAATGATTAAGAAATGAATTTTATGCATATACTAGTAGATTTAATCTTTTCTATAAGAAGTGTGTGGATTAGAGAATGATACATAACTAGTGGGTGGACCCCCAATAGCTCCTTGGATCAAACCTTGGTAGCTAGTATCTCTACTCAAACGACATCATCAAAGAAGAAGAAAGGTAAACATAAAGGCTACAACTTCTAATGTTTCATGGTTATGAAAACTCTAAGTGTTCTATTACTTTAACTAGTTGTTAAACTTGCTTATGTTGATGCTAAACATTGGTTTCTATCTTGAAAAACCTTCTACCTTTTCTAATGTCACCTTACCACTTGTAGGATTTCATGAGGATATTCTCATCCTAAAGTTTTCTAAGGTGATACTAGCATCGGAGTGGCTAAGGGGACAATCACCTTAGTAAATTCAGGTAAACATTTAGCATGATAGTTTCTTGATTTGTTTATGGCACTTATCCCTTTCATCCCTGCTGAAAAGATGCTAAACATCATCAACTCCTTTAACAAGGAGGAGGACCATTTTAGCACCACCATTTTAATCATGAAGGTTAACATGGACATTGAGGAGAACCCCTTTTGTGACATGTTTGGTGTCTCTACTAGGTTATCAACAGAATAGGGAAGGAATCGGGCCATCATGAGGAAGTTTTGAAATGGCTTGGTGCCAACATGAACCATTCCAGAATTTCCATGGATAGTATCATGAATCCTAATGTAAAGGAATCATATCCTTTGTTCAGATCTCATGTGTTTCCCAAACTATTAACATAAAAGAAGGTGATAGGCATCACATAGCATTGGACATTTAAAAGGATCTTGACAAATGACACTAGGTTCAACTAGGTGGTTGCTTTGGCAAGTGGGCTTCAGGATGAGATCCTTAGACTCCATGAGCACACCTCTATCATAATCCACATGTACTTTGCATTTTTTCTAGGTTACTTGTTGAGTTTCGTGGATTTTTTGGTGGTGTGGAGGAAAGGAAAATGGATTGCCCAAGACCCAAGCCAAATTTCTAGGCCTTATATAATGCACATTTATCCAATTGTGTAGGTCCAAAACCCACTAGAGGGGATGGATGATACATTGTTCATTACCGCCAAGGATCTTGAGGGTAGGTGTTGTGAGTCCCTTGATAGAATGAATGACAAGGAGGCTCTTACATTTCTAGCAAGCATCTTGGAGGCCAAGTGACGATGTAGGATGGTTGAAGGATTAGCCAAGGAGAAACTTAAGAGGCCCATGGAGGAAGCACCACTAGCATCAGACCAACCCACCTTGAAGAAGCTTAAGTTTAAACTTAGGTCATCATAGCAAGTAGTCATAGGTATGCTTCATTTAGGTTTTGGCTATTTTATTTTATTTTGAGAGTGATTATTATAGTATGGTTTCTTATGCTAATTGTTTTTCTATGTACTATGGTTGTAGATAAGCATCAAGGCTTGGTAGCCCAAGTTTTCATAGAGGAAGAACAAAGGTGTGTAGAAGAGGCACTCCTATAGCAATCTAAGGTAGACATTAATGATCTAGATGCTTTTTTTGTGAAGGAAGTGCCATGTACATCCCACTTCATCATTCCAGAAGAAGAAAAGAAGGAGCTTGATATGCCCATGCCTTCATACTTCTTGTTATATCCTATTACTTAATTTTGGTTTTCATGCTAACCATTCAATGATTGTTATGATTGTAATATTTCTTGAGCCACCAATTCAAGCCCCTATTCCTAATTTTCATGTGAATCCATGGGTAGAGGTCCTAGACAAGGTGGAATTCATGCATGGGATGGCTAAGAACATCATCGACTAGTTGCAAAAAGTTGCACTTGAGATAGGTAAGGATTTTATGTTATATGCCTTAGTTGTTTGGCTATGTTTATGTTATGGCTATCTTAGGTTGTACACTATGTTCATGGTTCTAGTTCATGGTTATGTAGTATCTTCTATGGAATAAAACCCTAGTAGATACATGGAGATTAAGTCCTTGTTGAAGGTTCCCTCTAATGTCTCTAGTGTACCCTTGAAGTTATACAATACTACTACTAATCTAGCATTGCCATGTATCAAAACTTCATGGGAGCTAGAGAGGTCCAATGAATTCCTATGGGAATAGGTTGTATGGCCTTAAGGAAGAAGACTTAATGATAGGAGGAGGTGATTAGAGATCCCCATGACCACAAGGCCTTTGTGGAAGCCCAAGTGGCTAACTCAAGGAAATTGCAAACCAAAGAGATCATGTGGACCACTATTGGCATACCATTTAGGAAAAAGTAGTGCTCTTACAAGAGATGGATGAATAGTAGATGCAAATGGACCTCATCTCCTAGAAGGTTAAGGATTGAAAATATCACTATGCTTGGGTCCTAGAGTGGGGTAAGAAACAAAAGGCTCACAAGTGACAATACAATGTGGATTGTGGGGCCTACCTCAAGTGGCTTAACAAGGAGTTAGTTGAATAGGATAATAGAGAGTTATTCATCTAGAGGATCTAGGTAGAGAGTGCTAATCATCTTTTTGAATGTACTCTCACAATGGAGCAATCCCCTACTCCTCAAATTACCACTACTGTAGGCAAGACCTCTACAACTACTATTACTTTAGAGCCTCCTACATGGATTACAATAAACAAGACTAGCATCCTATCCAACATTGATCTTGGGGATTCTAATTGGGTCAACATGATGGAGGACTATATCCTCCATCGTTTGGAGGAAGGCCTTTCACATCTACCTCAAGAAGTCATGGAGCTAGACTTCCCAAAGGTTTATGTTTTAGTTTTCATTTTAAGTTATGATTTTAGACATCAAGACACATTGGCACTCCCAGTGGTGTGGGTGGGAATGACCCACCACTTCCTCCTCCAAACACCCCTTAGTAGCCTCCATTAGCCTAGTCTAGCATGTTGGGTATATATTTTTGTCTTTATATTGATGGTTATTTGTTAGCCATCACTATAATATACATGGCTTTTATTATTATTTTTTGACATTTTTTCCACACAGTGTGGCCATGGCTATTTATGTTATGGACACTTTAAATTTAAATTTAAAGTTTTGGTTTCATTTTTGGCTATATATATATTAGTAAGCATTATAAATGTTGTGAATGGCTATGTTGACAATTTTTTCTATAGAGTTAAATAGCTAAGCGAGGAAATAATAGGCTAATCAAAAATATTATCAAAGGGATGATTACCAGTTTTAAGCCATGGTGCACATAGGTTGTATTATTTTGATAAACATTTCTAGTTTTAGTACATGGTAGGCCATGTTTCTAGTTTAATGTCTTAGAAAACTATGGTGCCAATTTAGAGTCTTAGCAGACTATGATGCCAGTTTAAGGTCATAGTGGGCCTTGGTGCTAGTTTAAGGCCATAGCAAGCCTTTTTTAGAGAGAAACCTATATATATATATATTGGTAATTTTATGTTTTAAAATTTTTAAGGATTTTTTTATGTTTATAACATGAGTAAAAGTAAAGAAAAATAAATGTTGTAATAAATAAGTAAAAATGCAAATGAAAGTAGAAAATTAAGCTACATGCATAAAGAGTAAAAGAAAAGTACATAAAAAGGTATAACAAGTTTGGAAAGAAAGGTTAGGCTACATGGCCATCTGTACATCTAGTTACAAGGGCATGGAAGGGTTAATGTGCACTTCACTTATGTAGATTCTGCCTAATCTTGGAAAGATTAGGAAATGAGTAAGGTCCATTCTACACAACATTATATTCACCATCACCTTCACTAATGTTGCTAAAAGGGAGTTCATCCCATAAAGCATCCTATTGGTTATTGTTGTCATTGTTGAATTTTTGTCCCCTATTGGATTAATGGATTTCATGGCTTGGAGCATCTTCTTGAAGTTTCACTTTAGACCCTTTCTCTTTGTTCGCATTACTTATAGCCAAGAAAACTGCACTATCATTGTGAATGATGACTTTACCTCCCTCATAAGGAAGATGAATTTCTTGATGAATGGGTAAGGATATGATCCATAATTAAGCCAACCATGACCTTCATAGAATAAGTTTGAACCCTAGTGTCTCCTCAATCACCAAGAAATTAATGGTTGTGAGGAATTGCTTCCCTATCAAAAAGTCCAAGGAGATAGACCTCTTGATAGCAACCCTTGAAGCATTGAAGGATTTCAAAGTTCTGGTTGTTGTAGGTTGTATTTTCTTGGTCAAGCACAACATTCAATGATGATGCATGGGATGACATTTGTTGTGGCTCCATCATCAACATGCATCTAATGCACTTTAAATTTCCCTACATGTGTGGTTATGAATAGAGGAGCACTAGTTAATTCATCATTTTGCAAATTAACCTTGATTTCACTATCACAAAATACTAAGGGTATTAACTTTTCCTCCCTTGGTGATGGAGGGGATAGAACTACATGGATGGATTTTGAAACACCACTAATTTCGGGCTCTAGTGACTCAACATAAGATTTTTCAAGTGTTGAAACTTAGAAAAAATTTCTCTAAGTCTGGTGTCTTGCTAAGCAGTGTAGATAGTGTAGTAGACTGGAAGTCCTGATGTTTGAAACATTTTTCTATGTATGCTATGCTTCCA
Source organism: Gnetum montanum (assembly GCA_015680685.1). NCBI lineage: Eukaryota > Viridiplantae > Streptophyta > Gnetopsida > Gnetales > Gnetaceae > Gnetum > Gnetum montanum. The sequence goes on along the minus strand of MNCI01022060.1, from coordinate 118,814 downwards.
AGCATAGCTAGTGTAGCACATGCTTCCAAGGCTAGTTTGCACAAATGTCAAGTCAAAAGCAGTCAAAAGGGTACTGTGGATGGACTAAATAGTTTGGAAAATTTTCTATCTACCGAGCTGTCAAGCTTGCTATGCTCTTTAGATTAGCTATCTTGACACATGTTCCAATTGCTAGCCCACCCAAATGCCAAGCTAGGAGTTGTCAAAAATGCTTAGGATGGATGAAATAATTTGGCAAATTTTCTATCTTTTGGGCCCATTATGCTCTAGTACGCTACATAGTGTAGAGAGCGTAGCATTAGTTTCGAGACTCAAATTTTTCTATGTATTGGACTAGACAAGGAAGCTCCAGTTGGTAATTTTTTGACTTTTGAGGCTACCTGTCCTACTTCATCCTTGGAGTGTGATTAGTGTGCCATGGAGAAACATTGCAAGTTTTGTCAAAATTCATCCAAAAATTTCTGTTACACTTTACTACGCTACATAATGTGGATAGTGTAATAGATGTTCCAATGTCAAAAATTTTCTAAGTATGGAACAAGGAGGTAGCAAGCTATTCTGACATGGAAGAGGCATTTTATGACTACTAAAATTACTTGTCCTACTAAATCCTAGAGTGGAATTTTTAATTTTGACAAAATTCACTGGAAAAATGGGTGCTACGCTCTACTATGTTGTGCAATGTAGACAATGTAGTAGGCAAAAACCGCAAAATTTTTCTAAATGTTCATACTACACTTCATCATGCTAGGCAGCGTAGACAATGTAAAACCTGGAAAACACCTCCAAATGCCTCAAAAATCTCCAAAAAATCAACATCAACTATCATTTCAACTTTGGCATCTCTCTGGTAGCCAAGACTAGTAGTTTACTTTGTTTCTGCACATCTTGTTAATCCCCAAAGTTGTTCCTATGAGTGACCCTACTTGGAAGAGGAGGGAAGACATAGTCTCAAAGCATAGGCTCCAAGTTCCTTTTTTTTGGCATTTTTGTAGGTACATTGTAGTCCTTTAGAATTTGGCACATGTGTTTTGGGCAATATGGTCACAGTTTGGCAGATTTCCAGCCCCTCTTCCTATCCTATAGAGCATAGCACCATTGAGCATAGCACATTAGCATGACACATTCACATTCGTGTTATGCAGGGCCCAGGACATGTGGCATATAATCTACATCTTCCATCAACCTTAGCTCTATAAATACCCCAATAATCAGCATTCTAAGGGTTGGCTTTTACAGTTGGCTTTGGTAGAAGATTAGCAAGAAAAAGGTTGATGATTGAAAAATCTTAGCATTAGAGCATTCCTAACATTGGCCTCACTCCTGCACTTGAGCATGACACCTGCACCCTGCACCTACACAGTGTGACAACTATCAGTCCAGCAAGCTTTAGCTCCTTTGCATCTATCAGCATTGCATCCATAACATCTCAGGGACTATGACCATACTGCCTTACTACCCTGCTATGCTTGTCTGACACTGTGTACTAGTTGTACACATCATTTAATCAAAATTCACACTCCCCTAATCTTGGGGTGGCACATTTTCTCACCTAAATTCTCATTTCATTTTTTCTACAGCCTATATTTCAAATTGTTAGTGTACTTTTTTTATTTCTATTGTCAATATGCATTAAGACACTCATGTTAATGCACTCCCATTGTTATACATGTTATTCTCCTACTTGTTTCAACTTCTACATGTGACGATCTAAAAAAACGATTCAAAAATAGTTATTAGATAGCACATAAGTCCCTATCTAATCGACCAGACTATTTAAGGTGTCCCATTTCCATTTTCTCCAACATGGCCCTCCCACAGACTCAAGGCTAGGCTATATGCCTAATGACCTATCGATGTTCCAAGTACTAACATTTTTAGATGCTATAGCTTTCTCATTAGCATGGATGTTCACTAATGGATGTGGAAATCAAGTTTTAACTAGTGCCTCTCAATGTGTGGCAGAAGTCATGATCAAGTCATACAAGCTCAAAGTTGTATTCTTTTACTTAAGGAATTACCTCACCTGATTCATCACACTGAGAAATTTTTTATTATTGGTTATGGAAGTTTCACCCCAATTGTGCTTCACATCCTTCATTCATCACACTGAGAAATTTTTTATTGTTGGTTATGGGAGTTTCACCCAATTGTGCTTCACATCCTTCATGTGCCTCAAAATGCAAAATTTGGCCTTAGGTTGTTGCTATTGGGCCTTTTCCTTATTCTTCTAGTTATGGATTTTGGTATCCTACTATGGCTTATTGGTTTGAATGGGTTGAGCAGAGGAGGTCATGGGTATAGCTAATAGGGAAAAGAGATTTGGTGGGCTCACTTCCTTTTGTGCCTCTATTTGCTTATAACCCTTGTTGCTAGGATTTTGTTTATGCTTCCTCCTTTGCTTGGTTAAGGTTTTCTAGTTGTTATTCATTACTTGTGAGGAAGATGTAGTAGCATTTTCCACCATATTAAGTGATTGTGTGATCATGTTAGTTTCTTAGGCTATGACTAGTTGGGTTATGTTAAGCTGGGTACCTTGATGAGAAAAGGTTTCCTCAAAGGCATTTGTGATGGTACTCTAATAACAAAGGTGGGTCTTGAGCTAGTGGAAGATGAAATAGCCTCTTTGTTGTAAGGGGGTACTTGGATCACAAATGGTTCTCTTGTGAGTTTCCAATCATCATCTATGTTGAATGATAAAATAACATAATGGCTATCATTAGCATTCAATGGGTCTTTATAGACCTGCATCAACTAATTTTGTGGTTGGATTAGATTGGAAGCATCTAAGACCTTTGAAAAGCATGGTATTGAGCTTTAATTTATACCTGAAGTGGTTCACAAACTAGGCTACCAAGTCCTCCAGAGAGGATATGGATCCTCTAGGTAAGGCATGGTACCAATCAAGTGCTTTCCTAGTCAAGAACATAGAAAAACTCCTCATGATAGTATGAGGCCATAGCTACAAGAGTAAGCTTTTGGATCTAAAGATTATAAGGTGAGCATTGGGATCAACTTCTTCATTGTATTTGTTGAACTAGGAAATAAGGACACTAAGGGGAAGCATCAAGAGTGGGACCACAAAATTGATGGAATCATCTTGGTAGAAGTTCATAATCTTAACACTTTGGAAAGTAGAGGCTTTAAGCATCTTTAACTACTCTATTAGGTCCTAGATCGTCTAAAAGGATTGATCTCGTCCCTGCAATGGCCTAGTTGGCTATGGGGATTACACATATGGTTGTGGTATTTGTTGTAAGGCTTGTGGTGTTACTATGGATTGTAATATATAAGGGAATGGTTTTGGTATGGTTATCGCTTGTGGGCCAAACAAGGAAAAGGATGTTTGTGCCAATACTTGAGGCATAAATGGAATAAATGGGGTTTGTGACCCCTAAGTTGCCTGGGGTTTCATTGTGGACCTTGCATGGAAAGTTATTTGGTTTCAGGTGGTGAAAACCACCATAGATGATTGCACAGATTGAGGCTATGTGGCAAAAGGCACTGATGGGCTATAGGTCATGGTTTGTTGTAACAATTGAGTTCGATGCATGGCTATGGCCTATGTGGGGTCAGCCATGATAGGATAGGATGGAGTGGAAGATGGTAGTACCATGCCCATGGAGAAAACAAAGGCATGAGAGAAAGCCTTGGTGACCTTGGGATTTTCTTATTAAAACAATCCTCCCAAGATATTCTTAGGCTTAGATTCTATCCTAAATTCATCCTTCTCTTTCTATTTATACTTTGAGCTATGCTTGTCATCTTCTTTCTCCATGTTAATCAATTGGACTAGGATACCTATATAGATATCGATTAGAGGTATTTGGTCATAGGGAAAAGGGATGTACTCCTTATCATTACAGTGGATGAGTTCAAATTCCATTTTGGCTTCTACTTCCAAGCATGGAATCAACATGCTAGCCTATGTTTTGGAACAAATGTTTTTCTGTTGACCTTCAAAGAATACCTACATTCAATGATAGCAAGGTCTTTGAGGTCATAGATCCTCATGGCTTGTTGGCTAGGATCTTTGCCAGTGAATATGAGAAGCAACTTGGTGGACTACTGGAAAGACATAGTTTTAGTGTTAAAATGGCCTAAAATAGGCTATAAAAGGAAAAACTAGAGATAAATCCCAACAACGAGAATTCAAAAATGGTCAAAGGAAGTAAAAATGGCTAAAAATGGAGCACTTTCTATAATTAGCAAGTGGGGGTAATGGAGGTTTACCCTTTTACCAAAAATAGAAAATCAGGAATGTTGGTGTTAAGCCTCATCCATACTAGCCTCCCAACTACCTCTACACTAGGTATGGCAAGGGGGAAAAGAAAATGGGTGAGATGGGGATAATCTCACACCTTTCTAATCCAATTTTAATGAAGGGGAAAAGGCTGAAAAATTGGTGTTTTTTCACCAAGGTTGATTTTGGCAAGTTGTCAATTTTCTTAGCTTGGAAAAATGGGAGGAACCTTCTAGAATTTTGATGGTTTTCAAAAGGGTTGCATCACCAACTTTAGAAACTGGCAAAAATTGGTATCAAAAAGAGAAAAATGGAAAAGTTTTTAATGTTGGATTTAGGATAAAAATCTCACAAAAGTTTCTATGAAAAGCCAACACCTAACCACCTGCAACTTTCATGTTGTAGTTTTGGCTATAAGAGGGAAATATTACCATTCATTCTTCAAAGTTTTGATTGCAAAAAATTAGAAAAAAAGGTTTTCAACTTGCAACATTAGCTATGGGGGAGATAGATCTAGTCATAGAAATCAGGTGGAGGTTCATGCCATCCTTCTAGTGCTAGAAAACTATTGCAATAGGAAAAATTAATTGCGAGAAAATTGATAGATCTGGTGCACCAACCTCAATCTCAAATCCTCAAGTCCTCTAAAAAATGAAATTTGAGGTACCTTGGATAGTTGAGAAAATCACCCAGGGACTTCAACTAGGGCAAATGAGATTGTAAAATAAATGTAAAAGATTATAGATCTAGAAAAATGAAAGTAAATGTAGATTGTGAACAAAACTAGAAACCTTAAACTTTATTTAAATAGAATAAAGAATGAGTTTGAGGAATGTGTATAAATATGTGCTTGTGAGAGAGCAAAGGAGGATTCACTAAAAGTGGAGTTCAAAGCCCATTGAAGCTAATGTGATTTGCTCCATAATCCAGGTACTAAGCCACTCCTAATGCTTTTGAACCTCCTCTACTATAAATTTTAGATTTTCAATTTAGGTTATTACTAGGGGGTAAGAAAAGTGGAAATTTTGGCTACTAGATTGCTCCACACTAGGGGTTGTGAATCCTAAAAATGTAGTGTTAACACCAAAAATCCACAAGTCTCAGGGGATTTGCAAAGGCGACAATACTTCCATGTTAGGACTCAAGAGAATGCAAGCATGAGAGATTGTAAGGGCTCTTGAATGCTTAAAAATGCCCAAGTGTGAAAGTGCCAAAAGTCTGAAATTGTTAAAGAGTCTACAAAAAATGCCAATGGTATTGAATTGCAATAAGTGTTTAATTGCAAAAAAATGTCAAACATGTAAATGGAATTTGATGGTGGCTTTTATAGGTTTTAGTCCATGAATGGTGCTACAAAATAGTTGTGATTTGGTTGCAAAATTGCTACAAATTTGCTATCAAATTGCTACAAATTTCTACGTTGTATAAGGGAGATTGGTGTGCAAGTTTGGTGGGTTACTATGTATAGTTAGTGCATAACCACCATGGCCATTCTATTTACTATAAATAGTAATGGAGGCACACATTATACATTGGAGACAAATCTTCCAAGCTAAGCCTTCTATCATGCTTGTTGAAGTGGTTGATCAACATTGGAGTGCATAGAGTGATGAAATTTTCCTTTTGTGATTTCCACATTGGAGACATGCAGTTTCCACACTAGGGATGGAGCCTCCATGTTGAGGGAAACTTCCATGCTAAGGGGGGATAGTTTCCATGTTGAGGGTGAAATATCCATCCCTCCACATTGGGGTTAGGTGAGATTTACCCCCTATAGATATTTCAAATGTAGAAAATTATATACCTCCCATAAAACCCATCAAATTTCCATTTTTGGCTTTCCAAAAGGCATTTTCGACCCTCCAAAGCCCAAATATAGATACTAGCTAACTTTTTTCACATGGGAAATGAGGCTTTGAACACTTATGAGGCATTTTTTCAGCCCCAAAAGTATGAAATATGTGAGATTTCCCCCCATGGAATACAATCTTCACATTTAGAACAAACTTTTTCCTTGAGTTTTATGGGGTGAAAGCTACAAGATGAAAATTGGTCATATCATGAAAAGTTTTATGGTGTTTCAAAAGTGACTATATAAATCAAAGTATAATGAGAAAGGATAAGTCACAATACACAAAGTAAGACTTGTATCAAGAGGATTCAAACAAAGTAAATACATTAACTATGAAGAAATCTTTGCACTGGTGGCTAGATTTGAAACCTTCAAGCTCATTCTCTTCATAACAACACATAAAGATCTAAAGGTTTAATGAATGAATGTCAACTTAACATTCCTAAATGGATACATCAAATAAGAAGTATACATCTACCATTTTGAAGGTTATGTTATTAAAGAAAAAGAGAACAAAGTATGCAAACTCAATAAAGCTCTATATGACCTAAAGCAAGTACCTAAGGCCTAGTTCTAAAGAATTAATGACTATCTCACTAGAAAAAAATTTGAAAATTTCATGTTTGAACCAATACCATATTTCAGGAAGTAAGAAGATGAACTCATCATCATATCACTATATGTAGATGACATTATCTTTATTTCCACTAATAAAAGACTACTAGAATATTTCAAGAGCAACATGAAAAATGAATTTGAAATGAAGGACCTTGGAGAACTCAAATACTTCCTAGGAATTAAAGTTAACCTAGATATGGATAAAATGAAGATTCATTGAACCAAATATAAAAATTCCATCATTGAAGAATTCAATATAAAGAATAATAGTCTAATCAGTAGTCCTTTTCCCTACAATTTAATGTTAATCAATAAAGAAAAGACTCCTTTCATATATGTAACTATGTAGAGAATCATGATTTTATCATTTTAATTTCTCTACTACACCATACTAGATTTAGAATATGCAACATAATACTTATCTAGATTCATGCAAGAGCCAAGATAATCTTACATGTAAGCACTTCTTAATCACCTCAAGTATCTAAAAGGAACTTGCAACTTTGGGATCCAATTTAGTAAACGAGATAATAGTCTCCATGCATATTTAGATGCTAACTTAGTAGGAGATAATGATGATATAAATTCCACATTAGGAGCTCTTATTATGCATGAAAAAAATCCAATATAGTGAAAATCAAAGAAAAAATCATCCATATGCTTATCCACTTGTGAAGCAGAATTTATTGCCATGGTCAAATGCCTCCAACACATACTCTTGCTAAACAAATCTCTCATACTTAGAAGTTAAAGTTGATCTTCCTAAAAAATTTTATTATGATAATACAACAACATTTTAACTATTCCAAGACTATATGCATCATAAAAAATCTTTTTTCTTATAAGATCAAGCACCTCAATGAATATATAGAAATTTAGAGCATGACAAAGAAAGGAGATATAAAAGATGAAAACTAAATATTGTCTTCCACTCTAAGGAGGGATTGATAGCTTTTTAGAATATAAATTATAATATTATATTTTTATTATATAATAGGAACTTATTGTAAAAAAATAGAAAAAATATTCAAATTTATCGATAGTTATAATGTTATTATGGCCCCAATCCATATATATATATATATATATATATGTAGGCTTTTTGTGATTTGGGCTATATATGGTTATTTTCAGTAAACTTTGATCCACTTGTCATATATATATATATATATTCAAAGCATATATTAGAAATTTGTATCATGGAATTATAGATATAATTTTAGTGAGAATTTGACTAATTCATTATTAATTCATTAAGTCATCAACATTTATCAACATCATTCATCATTATATACCTGATTTTTGAAGTTCAATAGTTAGAATTTGGGATATTTAATATTTTGATCATATCTAAGTAATTTCACAACATTTTTTAGTGATTATAGATTTATTAGAAAGCTATAAGAATTGGCTTTGTATAAAAATTTTAGTTCAATATCTATTTTAGTTTGGGATAAATTAGCTATATAAATTGATAGATTTTCTAAATCCTAAATTTTTACTAGAATGAATGATAGTCAATGATTAGATCATATCTTCATCATTGTATAATTTTTTGATGTGATATTATATTTATTTAAAATAAAATATATGTGAAAATTTTTAGTTAAAATTTTAACATTATAAACTTAATNAAAAAGGCTTTGCACTGTAACATCCAAGTGCCAGTGACCATGGAGGAAAGAGTAAATCTGAACAAGATAATGTTTCATTGCAGCTGACTCCCCATACAAAGTGTTAAATTCGACCCCTGAAATCCAACGACTAGCTAGCCTAAGACAATTCAAGGAAATGACACCTTTTCGATACCATGAGGTAGCCACCTTAGCATTTGTGATAGTAAGGGGAGCGGGTGATAGAGGTAACCACCACGGACACACTTTAGAGAGGATAGTAGGGTTGATTTTAACGTTAGTCCAGTCTATGTGAGTGTGTACAATTTGCCAGGCCCTCCAAATGCTTTTGAAAACATGAGATCCGGGAAGAATGATAGTGAGGGGGGAAT
>MNCI01022060.1:69131-109054 GCA_015680685.1 Gnetum montanum | reverse complement strand
CCCCCCCCCCCCCCCCCCCCTCCTTAATATTGTTTGAGTTATCATCTCTTAAAACATCAATACTAGAATTGTAGCAATTTTTGATAGATTAGAAAGAATAAAATATAACCTTAGCTTGTGGATATTTTTTGTAGTGCTTAATTTTTCAAAATTATAGAGAAACTCCTAAAATACTCAAATATGTAAGTTTTATTAGCTAGTTCTTTGTAAATTCAAGATAACTAAGCAATTCATTTTCTACCTAAAATTCCTTTACTTGTTCATCAAGATTTCAACCCAAGCTAGATTACTTACTAGTGACATCATATTGCATCATCCTAGGTCCACCACCAAGAGACCAACTATCTACCACATTGAAAGTAACATCACACAACAAAGAAAAATATAGAAATATTCATTAAGATTATTTAAAATAATTTTTTAATCATGGATATACATGTTTTGGACATTGGCCATTGCTTAGAGAAGCACCTTTATGCATGCATCACATATCTTTCCATTTTCATAACCAATGCTAATCCCATCAATGGTGCACCTTTAGGCATGGGTCACATGTCTTTCTAGTCACATGATAGAACTAGTCCAAGGAACCATGAAATATTTCGAAGTATCCTACCTTCAAGCATGGGTTACATGTTCTTATAGTGATATCTTAAGAATTATTTCTTTATAAATTAATTAATTATTTATTTAGTCATTTTGGCCATAGGATAACCCTTGGACATGAATCACATGTCTTCCTAATGAAATAACAAGGAAATAATTATTTTTAAATGTGACTTTCCATACTTAATAAAATCATGAGTAGTAGTATATTAACATTATACAAATGGAATGTAGCATGGAAGCCCAAGAAATCAATAAATTTTATTAATGCCAAACCTTATCTAATCCTCTTGGTCCTTTCTTCTTCCTTCATGGTCTAACGATCATGGGTTAATTTTTATTTTCTTGTAATATGGATGACAATATTTCCATAGTGAGATCCTCTCATTAATGAAAATGAAAGGATGGATGTTGTGATGTCATTGTTAAGCATAATTATTTTAGCAATAATTTGATAACATAGAACAAAATTTCCTCAAAGAGACTTGTTTCCTACACACTAGCCTAGATATATATATACATATATCTATCTATCAATTGGCCTAGATGATTTTAACCAAGCCTGACTATTGGATGAGGTAACAAGATATCTAAAAATAGAATCACTCATTCCTCTATTTCTCTACCACTTACTCAATTTAGTCTTACCCTCTCGGTCAAGTTTGTTCTATCTTTGTTTTTTTATGGCATTTTTGAGTTGTTATTTATGCAAGAGATCTATTTTTCAAAAATTCCATGAACAAATAAAGATAGAAAAAACTTGACCAAGAAGGTAAAACTAAATTAAGTAAGTGGTAGAGAAACAAAGGAGGGATGAGTGATTTCATTTTTTGATATCTTGTTACCTCGTATAGTAGTTGAGCTTGGTTAAAATCATCTTATTTAAAATCATATCAGCCAATTGATAGATATATATATATACATACATCTAAGCTAGTTATTATTTTTATTTATATACGTGAATGTTTCTATTTCATTTGAAAACCAATGTTCTGATGTGGCAATGTTGACAAACTTCACCGCCTTCCCACCCACCATCATGTCAAATGTGTTGGCCTCTTAGCCAAAATAATTAGTAACTTTCTTAATAATAATAATTAAAAAATTTGAAAAACATAAGGAAAATAGCCCAAATAAAATATAGAATTATAAAGGTATGGAAAATATCAAGAAAATAAAAACATACTAAGAATTAGAGGATTCAAATTAATGGAAAAGTAATAAAAATTTTTAACATGGTAGGAAATTGTAAAATAGAAAGAGTGAAATCATGCTTCCATGGCCTAACTAAAATGGGTACCTTCCTTGTGACTAATGTTTGACAAGAAAACATGAAAAATTGATTGAGTAGTGTTTGTAGTGGATGATGAAGATGAGGTCATAGGTTTTTGGACTTCCCTGAAAGGTTTAATTTGCAAATGTTTACCAGGATTAATTTTTGTGAATTATTTTGTTCGTAAATTTATAAACCATAGGATCATAAGGTTGCATGGACAATGTAAGGTCCTTTTCATAGGATTTGGAACTTTGTTCATTGAGGTATATGATTTGAGTTGTAATAAAGAACCTTAATCCTTGGTTTGATTTTTACACACCTTATCGTGATGTCATATCTTTTTTTGGTGTACTTCTTATGAATGTCATTTTGAATAAGTACTATCATTGTATTTTTGTTTAATGAGGTTCATTATCTATTAATTTTGAGCTATATTAAGATCAATGTCTAAGTCACATGAAGTTAATGTATGAAGCTTTACTTAAATAGGTAACTTTGGTAACTTTCTATAAATGAACTTATAGGGTGAATAATGTATAGGGAATTGTTATGTTGGGTGATAGGTCCATAGAAAATCATTTAATTTTATGCTGTAATATACTCTATATCTACTAATTATTCTATTTAGATTTATTGTAATTTTCCTATTTGTACTAATCGCTTAACCATTAGCATGGTGATGATATGGTGTTGTAAGTTTATGCTTAACTTCCAAGTATTGCATGAGTTTCTTGAAGATAGCACCCATAAAATGGATATCATTGTCTAAAATGAGTGCCCTAGACACATGAAATCTATTTACCACATGCTACTAGAAGAACATAGTAGCTATAGTGGTTGTGTAGTCTATTAGTATGGTAGCTCTTGCTCATTTGATGTAATAGTTAATTACAACAACAATGAAGGATTTTTTGTTAGACATGAGAATGATAGAGCTCAGGAAATCAATTTTCCATGAAAAAAACAACTCTAGCAATTGGATTCATTATTGAGGACCTATAAATCTCATAATCATTCTACTATATTGTTGACATTATTTATGGATGTTTTAAAAGTAGTATGCATCCCTAAAAAGACTAGGTTAGAGATATCTACTGAAAAGGATTTTTATGGGTTTTTATCTTCCTACATAGTGGCCTGTACAAGATCCTTAAGATATATATTGAAGGACTCTTGGTTTGTTTTCATCTTCTACATATCAATGAATTAGGTAATCAACATAGATTTTATAAATAGTTTCTTTTATTTTCATGAAGTGTTTGACCTAATGTAAGAGTTGCTACTTCTTACATTTTTTCCACTTAGAAATAATCTTTTGTATTATTTAATAATTGATATAATTAGAAAACCATGTCTTTTTCACTATATTTGAAATCATTATGACTTTTTTCAAATAATAGTTCATTTAAACTTTGATCTAAAAGAAGTTCTTCATCAGTTTCCTTATCTCATCATAATTAGGATAAATGATTAACAACTACATTCTTAGTGCTCTTTCTATCAATCATGGTAACATCGAATTCCTATCAAATAGCTAGTCATCATATGACACAAGGACTAACCTAGTTAGTAAAAACGCCACCATTAGCTACTAAACCCAATAAATGAATTAATAAATTAAATGTACTTACTATGATAGGCTTCAAGGACTAGCTCCACACCATGATATGCTTTATGCCATGATCACTATACATAGACGATACTTACCATGATATGCTTCATGCTATGATTGTTATTCCTAGTTGCTTGCACCAATATATTATTAAATTTATATAAAATTGCAAAAAAATAAAAAAGACATAGAGATAGAGATACACTAGGGAAAAACTTCAAGGTGAAAACCCCACTAGAAAATTGGCCCTTAGATCATTAGCAACACAGCTTTAAAGCATTGAAGCTAAAGGAGAATTTACAAAGGAAAGGAAATGACTCTCAAGCTTACACTTCCAAAGAATGCAGTGTAATTGATGCTCTCTTTGAGCTCTTTATATATTGTTCAGGTTACAATACTAAACCCCAAAATCAAAAAATGATAAGGTAGTTTATTTTTATGGGGATTAGTATAGGACCAAATATAACATAGACATAAATAAAAAAATATAACAAGAGAAGGTAGAAATATTCAAAGAAAATCAAGGCAAAGGTAGATTTTCCTTCATCCACCTGACAATTCTCCCTCTTGAAGGTAAAGCTACTTTAAAGAATAGTCTAGACCATTTTTAGGAAATCAGGTTAGAAGAAGATCAAATTTTGATCAAAACTAGAGAAACTTTTTAGTAGGAATTGACTTGGTGAGTACATCTGTGGGATTTTCTTTAGTTGAAATTTTACTTAGAAGAATCCTTTTCTTTTTAATTTTCTTTCATATATAGTGATACTGTATTTCAATGTGCTTTGTTCAGGGGTGAAAGTTTGGATTCTTGGATATGCTTATGGTACTTTAACTATCACAACCAATATTAATTAGACTTAAGTGATGCCAAGTTTAGCTATTAGCCTTTGGAGTCATATAGCCTCTTTTCATGACAAGTTAGCAGCAACATATTTAGCTTCAGTGGTAGACTAAGAAACATAGGATTGTTTCTAAATTTTCCATGAAATAGCACCACTAAAAAGATTAAACACATATCTACTAGTAGAATTTCTACAATCAATATCACCATCCCAGTTTGCATCAACAAAAAAGTCTATTGGAATCATTTTTATAATAGATCCCATAAATTAAAGTACCATGAAGATATTAGAATACTTGCTCCACCATAATGTAGTGTTGTTTCCTTGGTTTAGACATATACCTACAAGGTTTTCCAATAATATAAGAAATATTAGGTGTGGTAGAGACCACTACATACATTCACCTATGGATAGCACTAGCATATGGAATTTTAACCATGAGCTCTTTTTCTTTGCTTGTCTTTGGGCATTGTTCAACTAAAAGTTTAATACCAATTTCATAGGGTATAGTCATAGGCTTGCAATCATGCATATTAAATATTTTTAAAATATTTTCAACATATATAAAGTGCCTAAGACAAATATTTTTATTGTCCCTATTCCTTTTAATTTCCATGCCCAACATTTTTTATGTAGCACCAAGATCCTTCATCTCAAATTGAAAAGACAAATGAAGTTTTACCTCCTAAATATCATGTATTTTATTACCTACTATTAACATGTCATCAACATATAGCAACAAGATAACATGTTTTTCACTTCTATTTTTAACATACATACAAGATTCTTCTACACTTCTAACAAAGCCAAGATTTATCATGTGGTCATTAAACTTACTATTCCACAACCTTGGTGCTTGTTTAAGCCTATATAGTGATTTTAATAATTGATACATCATATGATCTTTAACATTAATTTCATATCCTTTAGGTTCAAGCATATATATTTCTTCCTCAAGATCAACATTGAGTAATGCTTGTTTCCACTTTGAATTTTTCATAGAAGAACATGCCTAATCATATGTTGATGGCTCATTATTTAAACTAAATAAGACATATTCTTATAAATGTGAAGGAAATCATCATATACATGTTGAATGTCTTAATGATCTTGTTCACTTTGTTGTTGACTAAAACTATATTCTTCCTATTTATGTGTTGTATCTTCATCTACCATGCTATCACCATTCTATTTGCTAAGGGAAATAACCCCAACTAAGGAAGGATGACCCTTGGAAATTTCATTATTAATTTTAATAGGCACATACATAGGAGTTACATCATTTGAAGGATTTTTAATGTTGGAAGATTTCTCCTTCATAGAGCCATATTTTTCACTAAAGATAACATTTTGGCTATAAATAACCATTTTATTTTGTGGGTTATACAACTTATAAGCTTTGACACCATGTCCATAGCTAAGAAAAATACAGTTGACAAACTTAGAGTCTAATTTGGACCTATCATATTTTGGAACATGTACATAGGATTCACAACCAAAAATCCTGAAATAGTTTAAATTAATGAACCTACCACTCCAAACTTCCTTTGGAATTTTTTCATCGAGAGCTAATAAAGGATATCTACTGATAAGATAACATGCAATCATTGCTACTTCACCCAAAAAACACTTGTCAAGATTAGATTCACTAAGCATACATTTGACATGTTCCATTAATGTTCAAGAGAAGCACTTTGCTACTCCATTTTGTTCAAGAGTCCCTGGAATATTCTTTTATCTTTGAATGTCTTGTTCTTTACAAAAAATATTAAATTCATTGGAGCAAAACTTACCACCTTGTGAGTTCTTGGAATTTTAATTTTCTTTCCTAAATAATTTTCAACAAGAGCTTTGAATTCTATGAATTTTCCAAATACTTCAAACTTATGTTTTAATAAATAGATCTATCTCTTTCTACAATAATCGTCAATAAAAGAAACATAATACATAGCACCTCCAAGAAAACTTGTTTTAATATCTTTAACTAGTTCACATACATCACTATGTATTAGTTCTAATATCTAAAGAAATTTAGCATTACTTCTTTGAAAACTAGGATGACTTTGTTTACCATGTAGACAATGATGATAGAAATCTAAGGAATCTTTTGAAAGCTTAAATTTACCTTGCTTGTAAAATTTCCTTAAGTCCTTTTTCACCAAGATATCCCATTCTTTTATGCTACAAATCAATACTTCAATTTAAATCAATAACTACAAATGCACTTAATTTTTTCTTTAATATATTAGCTTCTAATTTATACAACTTGATATTTTTGATTTCAAAAGCCAAAAGAAATTAATCATGCAATATTAAACATTTTCTACCTCGAAAGATAATAGTTAGTCCTACATCATTCAATTAACTTATAGAAAAACTATTTTTAGTAAATGTTGGAACATGACATACATTGGGAATTGATTTAATTGCTCCATTTTTAAGTTGAATATTTACCTTTATATAACCTATAACATTGCATAAACCATCATAACCCAATATTACCATTTGGAGATTAGATGTTGTATACTCACTAAACCTATCAACATGTGGAGTGTATGAATGAGATGCACATACCATGAATATGTATTAGCATTATTAGAATATGAGACAACATACAAATCTCCCTCTTGAGTAGGAGGGCCTTTATCACTTTTTGAAGCATTACTTTATTTATCCTTTTTTAGTGGGGCTTTATAATCTTTCTTTATATGACCAACTTTACCATAATTTCAACATATAGATGGCTTCTTCACAAAATTTTAAGCTTATTCTTAAATTGAGGCCTCTTAAGAAACTTTGGCTTTACGTAATTTTTGATAAATAATACACCATTTTGAGTGGTAGAAGTTTTTCTTCTTGGTTCCTCAAATAACAACTGTCCAACAATATTATCAAAAATAAAGCTAGTAGATGTATTACTTACAGCCATCACAAATGTCTCCCATGAATATGAAAGTGTGTTTAGAAGTGTGATGCATTGATCTTTCTCATCCATTTTCATCCCCATAGATTTCAACTGAAGGACTAGTGCATTAAATATTTTCAAGTATTCTGTAATGGTAGTAACTTCAACCATTTTATAATCATACAATCATTTCTTCAACAAGTTATTGATTAGGGACTTTGTTTGATACAAAGTTTACAATTTATCCCATAAGCCTTTAGTAGACGAAACATTGGAAACATTAAGCAATATTGAATCTGAAAAACATAAATGAATTGTACTTATTTCCTTTAGGTTGAAATTTTCCCACTCTTCATCGAACATATTATTTGGCTTTATTTCCAAAATTGCACTATGCTGGTCCTTTTCATGAGGAGAGCCTCCATCTTGATCTTCTATAATTCATAGTTGAACATGTTAAAATTTTCAATTTCAATTTTGGACAAAGAGTTGATCATGATTTTTACCTATAATTACTTGAAAAAATAATAGTTGTGTGTGAAACCTAGATCTAATACTAATTGTTATTTCTAGTTTCTTGCACCAATATAATATCAAATTTAAAGAAAACTACAAAAAATAAAGAAGACATAGAGTTACCTTGGGGAAAACCTTCAAGGTGAAAATCCCCAATAGAAAATCAGCTCTTGGACCGTTAGCAACACAAATTTAGGGGATTGAAGCTCAAGGATAATGTACAAAGGAAAGGACATGACTCTTAAGCTTATGCTTTAAAAGAATTTGGTGCAATGGATGCTTCCTTTGACCTCCTTATATATTGTTCGGGTTACAAAAATAAACTGAAAATTAAAAAGGGGATAAGATAGTTTATTTTTGTGGGGATAAGTATAGGACGAAATATAACATAGACTTGAATAAAAAGAATATAATAAGGCAACATAGAAATATCCAAAGAAAATCAAAGAAAAGGTAGATTTTCCTTCATCCACCTCACAATGATCACTAGAAAATAGTACAAAAGGTTGGCCAAACCAATTGTGAACACAAGTGATCAATTAACCAAATCAGAATAAACCAAAAATAAATTCTAGGTGGTGGGGAGATGAATTTGAATCACATAGTGGATGGTGACTCTAAAACCCACATTTGATTAGTAAATCTAAAATTCATAATGTGCTAAAAGAATGAAGATTCTAAAACTCATATTTTATCAAATAAATGATGTAAGGTGAATTTGCTAAATGATCAAATATTCAAGATAAAAAATCTAATGGCAACAAACTAATAGTTTTTTTCAAATGAAAGATTTGATGTGTCAAAAATGAAGCCAAATGCAAAAGTATGAGTTCATATGAATGTCAAGATTATAAATAACATCCAAAAGGCAATCTAAGACTAAAAGATTGCTAATAGAGAAAATGACATAAAAATGCAAAATCATAAATAGCAAATTGTTCCTAAGAACAAGGATAAAAAAATATAAAAGACTATTAAAGACTAAAAATCAAATGACAAAAAATTACAAAATAATGAAAAACATATTATTACTAAAATTACGGATCAAATGACTCTCAAAAGCTAATAATTACTAAAGATCAAATTCCAAATAAATTACAAAAATATGCAAAACAATAAAAAGAAGATTATTACCAAAAGGAAAAATCAAAAGACTATCAAAGGTTAGTAATAGCTAAGATCAAATTTCGAATAAATTACAAAAATATGAAAAATGATAAAATAAGATTGTTTCCAAAAATAGGGAGACTATCAAAAGATAATAATGGCTAGAGATCAAATTCTAAATAAAATTCAAAAATATGCAAGAATGATAAAAAGGATTACTATCAAAAATAGAGATCAAAATGAGGCAAATGTGATTAAGAGTGGTCAAGGCATTGACTAACGTTCCATGCATGATGTCAATCTCAGAAATAGCAAGATTGTAGAGAAAGAATATTAAATTAATAGATCTAAGATTTCAAAAAATGGACAAATAGATGTTAAACAAATGGAAACCAACCAACAAATATGCACTAATACACTAGAACCCAAAAGAGAGAAACATCAAGCTACCCTACTTAGAATTGATAGCACTACAAAAAAAAGTTCTTACATAAGTATGATCTTTCAAACTGGCTCAAAATTTTAGGCAAAATGATGGATCGGTGATGGGATCTAAGAAAGATCTGAAAATATGGCTTATCACAACTCTTAGATCTGAAAATGATGGATCGGTGATGGGATCTAGTAGAGTCTCTTTCTCTAGCTCTATCTCCTGTACTTTAACTATGAAATTGGCTTATCTTTCATGGAATAGTTACCAAGTATATTATCTTACAATTTTTTGGTAGCATTGGGCAAAGTGGAGCTCTCATGGATAAAACTAAATTAAAATGAAATTAAAATTATTTTTAAATATTTTTCTCGCATGGGCTAGTAGCGAATGCTGATCATAGAGGCATCTTCTAAGAGCAAGTTAATACCTATGTCTAATCCTAGGGTGATAGCTATATTTAGGACCAAACTAGTAATAAGATCTAAGGTCAAAAGCATAGCTAATGAAAAAGATAACAAAATAACCTCTAAAAGCATAAGCTTAAAACAAATTGAAAATTAATAAAAATATAAAAATAAATATGATTTAATATAAATTATTCAAACACAGTATACAAAACCATAGTACATCATGTGTCAATGACTTATCTAGTGCTTGATACTTACTAACTCAAACTCGAACAAAAGATATTAGCACACATGTGCTAAATTAAATTAAAAATACCAAAATGATAAAAATAAAATTATTAAAATATAAAAATATTTAGAACATGGGAAAGCATAAAAAAAAATAAAACGTAACTGGGTAAGAGCCCAGAATATATATATATATAAGGTCACTATAAAAGACATAGCTAGGGACATAGCTCCATCACAAAAGCATAATCAACACAAGAAAAGGGATAATTAACCATACACATAGATTAATAGCTAAGGCATAAAGAATTCAAATTGCAAACATACCAAGGAGTAATGGGTATCTATGATAGGGATGTTAGAACTTCACCTTGTAGGTTTGACATAATGGTCATACAACCAATGAGCAACTTGTGTCATCATGTTAGTAAAAATTCTAGGCAAGGCTTATGACAAATTATTATTACCAACCATAAAAGTCCATCACAATTTGTGAAGGGATTATAACTTACATTGCAAAAAAGTAGTAGTGTATGCTAAACATTTTTACAAAGTGTTAATTGTCTCTTTTACCTCATTATTAAATCATTAAATCTAGTTTTGAATCTTATTTTCATATTTTCTCAAGATTTGTATCATTAGGAATAATAAATTATTGTTGGAGTTACATGTAAGTTTTGAGTGATTTCAAATTTTGGATTTTGATTGAGTTTAAGTACCCTTACATCCATTCATACCTTTGTATATTTCGAAGCTTCTTCCACCATCAAATATATTATGACATGTTTTTGATTATTATGATTGGTTTTAAGCTTTTGATTTGTTGTGATCCTATCACAATTATTATTTTCTATTTTGAGATCTAGAATCAAGTTTATATGGATGGTTGGTAATGGATACATTAGAGAGTTATTTATTAGCCTTCTCTATGATGCATCAATGGGGCTCTTACCTCCAAAATGTTATGACCTTTGCTAGTTTTCATAGACCTTCAAAATTTTAGAAAGGATCTTTAACACCTATAACACTGGATGAAATTTTCAAAAAGTGGATGCTAGATATCGCTGAGGCTAGTGAAACTAAGAATTTGAGATCCACAAACATCATTTAATTTTAATATGATTTTTAAAATTGGAATAAAGTATTCATGTAATCTATTTGTCACATTATACATAGTATGATGTGTGTTAGTCTCCATGGTTGGCTATGAAGATTATTTGATTATACATAATTTATTTAATTTTATTATCTATTTGATATTACTATTTCATGTATTATGAATTACATGATAACATGTAGTTTTGCAAGTTGAAGTGCCTCTTTATACATGACCATGATCGCTAGTCATTTCCCTAGGTCAAATTACGAAAGGTATAAAAGGATCTCACTCATTTTTACTAACTTACATTTCCATTTTAGTTTAGGATGTTATTTAAGGAATTAGAGGGAACCTCAAAAATTAGTTTTTACCCATTTCCCAATATAGTTCTTGGATACCCTAAATTTTAATTTTTAGCATTACTTGTGCATACAATGTGCATTTTTAATATATGAATAGTTATTTCCTACGTTTTTGACCCTTTTGAACTCAATTGTGAGGCTAGATTTATCATCCAAGTACCCCAATAATTCAATGATATTGTAAATTTTTCTTTATGAATTTAACCTTTTTGAGACCTTAAGATCTCTATGGCATGTAATTAGTTACACTACCAAAGTCAGTGTTCTTAATGGGGGTGGTGGAAAGGTTGATGATCAGTTAATGAAATGGAATGGTTTTTAATGATCAAGAAGATGAATATCAATCCATCCTATAGTTAAAACATATGAAAAAATAACATGGAGACTCAAAATCTCATTTCAACAAGGTGTGTGATACCTGTAAAGAGAAATGATCCAAAGGAGAATCCAAGAACGAGAATGAAAGTTGCAACATACAATGTGCTTGCAAGATCTTTGGTGAGTGAGAAACAACATCTATTATGTCCATAATGGCCCTCAGATTGGCATGAATATTGATACCCATGCATCTTAAGAATTGGATGTTGATGTTTTATGCCTACAAGAAGTCTTTCCATGGGAATTTCTATATCAAATTCAACTCAACTTGGAAATGATGAGATACAAAAGTATTTATAAGCAAAAAGGTTCTTGTGGAAGTTCTTCTTTTAAGCCATATAGATTAGCCCATTGCAAAAATCATAACATGGATGGTTGAATGATCTTTTATAAAGAATCCAAGTTTGAACTCGTAAAAAGGTTTGAATGGAGTTTAGAAAATATGATTTTCAAAATTCCATAACTTTAAGTAATGGAAAAGAAAGAACATTCAAGATTTTGGAAAGGTCACATAGCCTTGGTAGTAATTCTAAAATTCCATCTATTAGGAAGATGTATATGCATGGTTAACATGCATTTAATTACCAAGACAACATGTTTAGATGTTAGACTATGTCAAGAAGCATACTTGATTAAGCAAATAGAAGAAAGTTGGAAGAATAAGTTATTCCTAAGCCATACTAATCCAGTGTCAATTATCCTTTATGGAAGCTTCAAGGCAAAAGTTGGAAGTGGTGTTTATCAATTATTAAAATATGGATGTGTAATGGAATCCTTGGAAGATGAACCTAATTTGAAAAAGATGTTTCCATCAGTTCAACAAGCAATTCCATTGTCCAATGCATATTCTACTTACTTTGAATCTTCAATAGATAAATTAAATCCTAGAATTCAGAAATAGAGGATGTTGATTGATAGTACTCCTCAAGAACCACAATTTACTAATTACTCTATTATGATTACTAAGGATGGATTGACAACATTCTTCATTGAGACCCTAAATTATATTTGGTATGATGCTCAATTCTTCCAAGTTAACAAAGTACTAGAGTTTATTTCTAAAGAAGAAGTGGAGAAGAATCAAGATCAAGCCCTTCCATTTGAAACAAGACCATCCAATCATATACCACTTATGGTAGAATTACAATTATTTTCATCAATTCATAAGGTTGATCAAGAGCAAGAAGTATCTTACACTTACTTTTATTTATGATCTTATTATTTTATTTATTATCTCATTTATATTTTAAATCAAATAAGTAAAATATCTAAGGTAATGGATGTTGGGAATAAAGAATTTGCTCTGCCTTCACTTGGGCAACAAGATATAAGTTTCATTTTGTGTGACCCTAGTTAGGATTGGTGATTGGTGGTTGGTATATCTTTAATTCATTAATTATCATTATCTTAGAAAATGAAGTATTAAGAATGTAATATTTAATTTTTCATATATCCTTCTCACATATACTTCATTTACAGAATAAGCAAGAAACAACTTCAAGTTTAAAGAATAAATCAAATTATTGGAGTAGAAGATCATAATAGAAGTAGTGAAGCTAGAAAAAGATAGTGAATATGGACTTGTTCAAGAAAAAATGAAACATAAGGGGAGAAGATTGTCACATCTCCCTTCCCAAATTATGTTGTTGTATAACAAAGTTGGTGCCTCTTCATAACAAGTGTTATTGTAATCGTAAGAAGACCTTAAAGGGTGGTTGTAATTGAGACCCAAAAAGGTGCATTGTAATAATAGACATGTCTCTCAATGTGACCTTTGGGGGTTTTACCTAATGCATTTATACTCAAGCTTATAGGTCATGATAGCATGAAGTGGTAGAGCTAGTACAATAAAGTCATTAGAGCTAAGTGAAGCGAGATAGAAAGTGGATTGGCCATCCCTTCTAGCCAAGTGGTAGGCCTAACCATGGTGGTAATGCTGGATTTCCTCAAAGTGATAGATTGCAAAGGAAGAAAACCCCAAGGAATACTTTCAGAGCATGATCTAAATACATTATTCCATATCAATAAAGCAATCATTTCTTTCTATTTCTGCACTATCTATGTTATTTATTTTATGCATAATGTCAAATGTTACATATATTTGACATTTGGTATATTGTCTTCTTATGCATAATGTCTAATAAAATGTATATTTGAAATTTATCATGACATTTGGGAATAGGATGTCATAGTCATTTTTTATGTTTTCTAGACTAGAAGGTTTGATATTTAATGTTATTATTATTATGAGCTTTAAACATTGGTCATGGATGTATGTATTTAAAGTACTATGTACCCAGATACTTTATATGATGGTTTGTTGTAGTGTAGTATTTATTTAGTATTTTTCAGATTGGTATAGTAGTGGATATTCTTGTTGGAACATTGCTAGTACTATGACATTTATCTTTGGATGTTACATTCACTAATATGATTTATCATACATGATAGTTATACATGTGCTAGTGAATGTGTAATTATAAGTTTAAATATATGCTTCAATATTTTTTATTCTACATGGTCTTATTAGAATGAATTTATATCATTAACATTCCTATTCATTTAGAGATATTTGAAATATAATATTTTATCTTTCCTGTACTAGTTAAATTATATGTTGAATATCATCTTGTCCTTTTCTATTATGATGTGATTTATATACATATATACTTCTAATTCTGAATATAAACTTTGTTACGATATTATTTTGTGGTCATGAGTTTATGATATTTTGGTATCTTATTCAAAGATTTTATTTCCATTCTCCATTAGTTTTTGTTATCTCAATTTTACCTTAAGAACATTACCATGATTAGGAGGTCTAGAGAGTTAGACTAATGTCATGCATTCTTGCATTTTAAATTCTTGTCCTACCATGGATCTTTCATTTTAAATTATTATCCTACCAATCCTTCTTAAATTAGTAACTCTATAAAGAAGTTCCACTAGTCATGATGGTTGATTTACCTATAGGATGATTCTAAATTTTGTGTTGATGCTTACCACACATCTAGTAATTTGAAAAATCCTTCTTGGAATGTTCTCTTTAATCATAGTTGAAGCAAGTAGATCACTCTCAACTCTTATCTTCTTCTAAAGTTTTAATATGTTTAGTATTTTCATTAAATCTTAAGAAAGGTAGACTTCTCTTCTTACCTGTATCTCTCTTGTCCACATCTATTATTTGGCTTCTTTCAAAGCTAGGATCTTAATCTTAGCTATCTCATATCTAGTTATGTCAAGATGGATAGGAGATTCCTTCAAGATATACCTTAAACCCATGATAAATTATTCTATCATGACCTCATCATTATTCTTAATGTAGGATATAAACTCAATTAGTTGAAGGCACATTGTGTAATACTCAAAAATGGTAAGATCCTTAAGGAAAATGTTAAAAAAATTCATCAGCATTAGTTATTTTAAACTTCTTGGATATATATATTTTTTCAATACCACTACAAAATCAACAATTTCCACCTTTGTATCTTTACAACCCTTACTTTCTCTTGTGTAGTGCTACTAATGATTACAACTCCTTTGAGTTGACAAGTTACTAGATGTATTTTTTAGACTATGATATATCCTATGAGTTGGAAATCCTTCTCTATTTTCTTTAACCATTATAATGCTTCTATAAGATCCTTAGATCCTTCAAAGATGAAAGACCCTAATCACCTAAATTATTCCATTAAGGCTTTTCCAATCTACTACATACCATCCTTAGGTGGGTTTTCATTATTATTTTTTGCATTCACCAGCTGTACTAGGATAATTTTACCTCCTTGAATAAGGCAACATTTATAAAGAACATTATCTTAAAAGACCTTCCTATTGGATTATTCATTTTTTTCATCTCAAAGTTTTTTGGACTCTTCTCCATGTCATTTTCTAATAATCTTAAGTCCATATCATACTTATTAATCTTAAGCTCCAATATTAACTTATAATGCCCTTCAATATAAGCCTAGGATAAACTTACATTACTTATTAAAATATAACATAATTAAATTACTTGAAGATATATGTAAAAAATGTAAAAAAAATTTCATAAGGAAATAATTATAAAAACTACATAATATGAAAAATCCCTTGACCAAAAGAAATCCCTAAAACCAAATGAAATGAAACCAATAAAAAATATTGATAACGATGCCTAGGTCTAACCTAACCTATATAATAAGAAATTCCAAATTATTAATAAAACATCCAACATATACTAGGTGTCAAACCTAAAAAACTATTTATATTAAAAATAAAAATTTCGAGTATAATAGAAAAGAAGTAGCATAGAAAGGAGAAAATTCAAATCAACCAAAAAAAAGTCCTAATAATTTTTCTCATCTACCTATCCTTCGAAGACCCCACTTAGTGGGATAATAATTATGGGTCTAGGTGATGATCCTTATAATCAATCTTGAAAAAATTCCCCTCTATGATAAGAAATTGGACATTCCATAACAAGATTAACCTTGAATGAAGAGGAAGGATTTCCCCACCATGTTAATAATGTCAACATTATTAAAAGATACTATATTCATATCTTAACCAATAGGTGCAAATAAATTATTAGTACTTAAAGCATCTTGAACATGTTGTGTATTATGAATATTTGGCAAGTAATCACCAATAGATAGACATTTTGAATGTTTTCTATTATGAAGAACCATTTGAAAATCATCTAAATCAACAACAGTTTTATGTGATATCTTAAGAACAAATATTTATTTACCATAGTTATTAAATAATTCTTTCAAATTGATTTAACTAGAACCTTCCACAAAGACACATTTTGTTAAAAAATAGTAAAAGAAAATAGTGCGCTAACTATTGAAAAATTAGTAGAAGAAATTATTACAATATTTGTACTACCTATATAAAAAATCATAGTAGGGTTTATAACATTTGATCTTAGTAGTGTTTATAATAGCTTGGTGCTAATGCACTTACATATCCTTTTCTTGAAAGGTAAAAGGAGATGAATCAAACATATGATCCTCTCAATTATAATAGTAACTTGACTTTGTAGGATTGTAATAAATAACCTTCTACACAATCAATTCTACTAGCATGTAGAAAAATTTCTCGCTTAAGAAAATCAAGATCTACCTTAATCATATATTGAATTCTACAAAAACTAATAGCTATAGTTAGTATTTCAAAATTCTTGATTAGCCCAATTTGAGAGATAATAACCATTTCAAATTTTTGTAAAAATAAATGGAAGATTCAGCAATTTAATAAAATAAGGAACCTTTCAAAACTTAAAAGATGTTGAATCAAAAGAGAGATTCTACCTTCAAATAATTAATAAAACATGATGATGATTGAAAACACAAATATAAAGGATCTTAGAAATCATTAGTAAATTAACAAATTATAACAACAAGAAAGAGATTGATAAATAAAATTCATGAATAAAATCAAATTCTCAATCTTTCCAAAGGTATATTTAAAGAACTCAAAAAAATTGAAAAACAAGGTAGATAACCTAGAATTTTTTTAAAAAATGTACCTTCTAGAAAATTCTTGAGTAATAGATTCATATAAATCCTTAGGTAACTCGTATAATGACAAATAAGTAGTGGATCTAATTGAAGGATTACTTGCTAAAGATGATGGCATTCCATGTAATTTCAAATAGATTCACTACAACAAGATCAAATCCACTCTGAACATCCAAAATATAATGAAATGATAACTAGGAATAATAAAATTCTCTAGAAACATTAAAACATTACACATGATTTTTCATGTTTCCATTCATAAATTATGCTACTACATAACAAAGATGATGCCTCTTCATAACAATTTTTAGTGTTATTATAACAAGACCTGAAAGGGTAGTTGTAATTGTGGATCATTGAACTTAGAAGGGGGTGATGAATAAGTTTCCCAAATTAAAAATTTATGAATCAAAGCAGACACATGGAATTATCATAGTCCCCAAATTGGATAGTTTGCACTTAGAAGGTAGATTGCAAGCACACCTCTGGAGCCTATTGCTTTCAAAAGTGGTTTGAAGGATCCACACCTTGTATAATCTTCAAGCCCTACTTCGAAGTGTTGTGTTGCAACACCAACCACTCAACCCTATAAGCTCTTGTTAGGCTTGGAATGTGGTTTCTAAGCTTCCAAAACCTTTAAAATGTTGAGCTTTGCTATGAAGTGTTGTGCTACAACACCAATCACTCAATCCTATTGGATCTTGACAAGCTCAATCAAGATTCCTTCCTGTAAGAAGCACATCAACCCCACAGGGCAACAAGGGAGAAAAATTACAAGGGGTAAATGTATCTTAGTTTGCTAATCCTTGCACTTTGAGGTATAGCACAATTTATAATGAATAAATGATGATACAATGAATAGCAATAGTGATCACAATGATTGACAAAATGATTGTACAATGATTACAAATAAGCTTGCATATTTTTCAATGTATATGATGTCTTCTTATAGTTGTCATGTTTCCAAATCCATCTTGGAACTTGTGAAATGGTTAGCCAATGATCATGAAAGACATCTTCTTTGTGTTTGAGATGTCTTTCTGTATTTGTCCTTTATTCTTGGAAAATTTCTTTTTCTAGAAAATAGATCTTTCTAAAATCTCCATTTTGGAAACATATCTTTGTTTAATGGAAGACATCTTTCTGAAACTAGCCTAACTTCTGTGAAGACATCTTTGTCTGGTGAAATATGTCTTTTCCTAAGGAAATATGTCTACTATTTATTGAAGATGTCCTTATGTGTGCATCCTTTAATTCTACCAAGACATCTACTATTTCTTAGAAACATCTTTCTTCAATCTTTCTTTGCATAATGGATTCATCATTCCTTGTCCACAACCATGATTTGATGTAAACCTTCTTGTCTCAATCCAAGTTCTTGTCTTGCAAGCACAACAATCACATGCACATAAACAACCTTGTCATTTTTCTTAAAGTTTTGACATATCAAAAGGTCCACAATCTCCCCCTTTTTAGTAAAGTTTAAAAATTAAGATTAGTCATTTCACGAAAAAAGCATAAGCTACATCTCCTTCTTTTTGGATATGATCAAAAAGGATAAAGCATATAAATAAAGTGCATAAAAATATAAGAAGAAAAAAACATTAAGACATATAAATTCCTATGACAACTAGGGATTATGATAAGCGTGAAGGTTCAATGGTACATGAATTGAGGTATAAGCAAAAAATACATAGAAAAGATAGCCCACACAAAGATAATAGGGAAAACAAACCATCTATCCATAACCATCGACAAACTATTATATACCATACTATCCAGAATGACATCAGAGTACAACTATATGCAATTGTCATTCCACATTAGTTACATATGTGCAAAGTCACAAAATCAAATATGTGAGAGCTAAAAAATATCTCTTCCTTTTTTAACACAAAAAATAAGAAAACAAAAAACCAATTGAGGTCTCAATCACTAACCTTAGTAGCATCCTCATACTTAGAATCCACTTCTAGTCTAGATGGATGATAAGTTTCCTCCTCATTATCATCACTGCTAGTGTTGGGTTAGCTAGATCTCTAGGTATCCTCATCAAAAGACTTAACCTGCTATACTAGAGCCTAGTTAGGATGAAGCTTCACTTGAAACCAAGAGGAAGATGGTGGAGCTAATGGATCTAGCAGCTATTGAGCTAGGATCTATTAGGACATGGTCTTAAAGCTATTCTCCTTATCCTCTTGCTCAAAAGAGCTAGAAGCATCAGCAAGAGATGGTATTATGTAATAAATAGGGATAGGATTTGGACGTTTTGGCTGCTACATGGAAGCATGATGCTTCCCTTGGACACTAGCTAGGGATTCCTCTAGCTCAGAATCTAACTCCATTCTTAAGTCATACGTACATGAAGGTCTTGTTACTAAAGAATGTTGTGGAGGAATAGGAACATCCTCCTCACTGTCAAAGACAGGAAGAGTAGTAACCTCCTTAACACCTACCCATTAGAGGGATGAGAAATCTCAACCACATCTAATCTCTTATGAAGTAAGATAGGTTCTTTCCAAGCTTCCTGATGGCTCATGCAAGAGGTCAAAAAAGCTTCTTAAGAGATGATCGAATCTTAGCACTAGAATATTTTGATCATTTTAACTATGGAGATGCTTCCTTCTTTTTTTCTAAAGGTTTGATGTTGGGTCTTACTTCTGCTGCATGGGAAGTACTCCTCTTCTCAATGTACTGGTTGAGGCTTCTCTTGCCTTTAAGCAAAGGCAACTCTGGAATAGGTACACCCCTCTAGAAAATTAATAAACTAATGAGGTTTGGGTGCCCAAGGATTCTCTCCTTAACATAAAGGCTTAAAATGTCTCAGCAAAGAGTGTGTCTGAGATCCAATGGCAACCCAGTAAGAAGAAAATATAGTACAAAACCCTAGGATGGCAGCAAATAACTATAGCTACCTCCTTTTGCCATGATGTTATACAAAATAATGAGTGACAAGGTGAAGGCATTAGGAGTCATCTTGCTCCTCTCAATATGACCCCTATCAATTAACATATCTCTACCAAACAAAATATCACAAAATTCATCATGTCGTATGGGCATTATACCATTTGTGTAAATATCATGCATTGTATCAATGGTAACCTAGAAGACATCAGGAATAGAGATACCTAGAATTACATTCACAATTTGGGGAGAGACCTCAATGAAAATTCCCCCAATAGTTGATGTGAATGCCAAAAAAATAACATCAAAGATAACAATATTACAAGAGAATTCCCTAATTAACACCATAGGCACAAGAAAATTCATGGAAACTGAAATTGGTCCAGTGCAAAACCTTGAAGTAGTCTAAGAAAGCTTGTTGTATATGAACTAGAAAAGCAAGAGAACAGTAAAAAATGATAGTAGTGATTTGAGTTGCCTCAGACCTGTGTTGGGCACTTGTGCTTCAAAACTAAGGCATGTAGGAAGGTGGCACCCTACTAAAAATTTCTCTTAAACATTTCTTAGGTGGTGCCTTGGATGTTCCAATCTTCTTATGGGTCATCCTTGACAAAAATCACTATAAATGATGGATCCCTAGTCATCTTTGTGGATCTAAATGAATATGAAAAAATGGAGGTTTTATCTTTTATAGTAGTAGAAAAATGAGGGCTTTGAGTAAAGAAGGAGACATATTTTATGATAACAAGACATATTTTCACATCTTAAGGTTATAGTAGATGTCTTTTACTCATAGAAGACATCTTGTCCATGATGCTCAAAATATCAAAGAGATGTCTTTGTTCTTTCGAAGATGTCTTTCTAGAGATGTCTTTCATTTCAAAAAGATATCTTTTGTCAAGAAATAGGATAAGGTTGGAAAAGGGTGCCAATGGACTATAGTCGTAATAAAAGCTTAAAAAAAAAGAAAACTTACCTCTACCTACATATCATGTTGCCAAAAAGTGATGAAGCTTAGAGGCCTAGAGAGTGAGTTTCCTCTTTTGAGGATTCTCCTCTCAATTGAACTTCTCCAATGTCCAAGGTATGACTTCCTCTTACAAATTTTTTGATGACTATGTCCTAATTCCCTTGGTTCTACTATTTAATTATCCATTTTTTTTATTTTTTTGGTCTTTTGAGTTGACATTCATTAATCCTACATAAAATCATTTCTTTGTGTACATTGGTAAAATCAAGGAGTCTTGTAATATGACCAGTGATGAGACGCATACGCGATATCGCGTCATCCCCTGCGATGTCGCATACGCGATATCATGGTCCGCTGCCATATCTATAAATAAGAGGCGACACTCCCCTTATTTCCCATCCTGGTCTAGAAGTAGAGAAACTCTGGTAGTTTGATCACTCCAAAGATAGAATATTTTCCTTGTGCACGCAGTAGGAGTCCTAAACTAAATGGATCTTTATTTGAGCAACATTGTACCTGAACACAAGTTGTG
This sequence comes from Gnetum montanum, assembly GCA_015680685.1. Lineage (NCBI taxonomy): Eukaryota > Viridiplantae > Streptophyta > Gnetopsida > Gnetales > Gnetaceae > Gnetum > Gnetum montanum. The sequence goes on along the minus strand of MNCI01022060.1, from coordinate 87,370 downwards.
TACAGAAATAAAGATGAGCTTTCTGGATAAACCTTGTAGTGCATGGAATAGGATTTTATTTATTGTTTTCTCTCTCACCCTTAAACTCCTAGAATGCGATATGTGTACGACTTGATTACGAGCATCTAAGGATGTGTACGGATAGTCAAGGAATCGGCTTCTCATTGCATGCGGTATGAGTATGACTTGATTACGAGCATCTTGTGTGACTACTTGGTAACCCAATGGCGTATATAGGATCTACGCTTGGTAATCCCAGTGGTAGTCCCAAATGTGTACGGTTAGTCAAGGAATTGGCTGCTCATCGCACTTAGGCTAGATAGATTCTCTCAACCCTTTCCTCCTAGATAGGTGCCTCAATTTGACCACTTCGAGCATGTGCGTTACGCACGGTGATCCCAGCAACGATTAGCATTTGGTAGCCATGGTTGCATCGGTTCAGGGTGTGTACAATAAGTGGGAATGGATGCTGACGCTAGGTTAATTTAGACTTAGGCATTAGTTAGAATTAGTACTTAGTTTCTCAACCCTTCACCTTGTTAGCATACGAGAAAAACATAAAAAGATATAAAAATCATATACCTCGGACTTACTTAACCATACACAATGACAACTACAAGTAAGTCTAGGAAGACAACGAATGATTAACCCCATGTGTTCCATGGGGCATGTAGGCACTTAGTCTGCAAAGTTTGACCAGATCGCATGTGCTACGCTTGTTTCGTATGGTTGAGTGTAGGGGTATCTCGCCACTCATCAACTAGGTACTCATGTGAGAAAAATTTAGATTGCATTCCAATCTTTTATGTCTAATCTTATTTCAATAATAACATCTAACTCTCCTATTGTACAAAAAATTATTAGAATGATCAAATGTTTTAGAAGTTTGCTGATAGATAAGAGCTTCTTCTAATTTAGTGTCCTTACTCTTTGGAGATTCCTTTAGATAAGATGAAAATTGTGTAAGTTCTTCTTCTTGGGAATAGAATTGAAGTCCACTTTTGTCTTGTAGACTTCCTCCTTTTCCAAGAACCACTTGAAGTAACTCCTTTCCTTTAGCCAATCTTTCAATCATAGGCTTTACATCTACAAGCTCATCTTTCATCTACTCATGTGACTTGATTGGATCTTTATTCTTAGACTTTAGGTCTAAGATTCCTTTAGTAAGATCAAAAATTTCTATATTCAATAAAGAAATTTCTTGATCATTTTCTTTTACTTGCTAGTTTAAATTTTTTGCAAAGATTTTGAAAATTTAAGAGTTCATTACATAATAAATCAAACCTCTCATCATTGTTAAGATCATCATATGATGAATTAGCTTCATCATCAATGAGGGCCATGTAGATGAGATGAGAATTTTTTGCATCATCATCCACATCTTCCTCACTCTACTCCACATCATCCCAACTTGTATAGAATTTGGTTTTCTTTTCACCTTCAGTGGATTTGTTATTGGATTGTATCTTGAAACTACTAGGATATTTGGAGGCCATATGGTTGTTGACAACAAGCTATTTATTTTCCTCTTGTAAGGTGTTGAGTGCCTTGAGATGCACATGAGTTTTCACCTATGCTGCGGAGGCATCCCAAATAGCCTTCTATTTTTCTTTAGCCACATTTTTATTCTTCATTAATAGCTTGGTTAGTTGCTCAGTTCTAAAATTATCTAGCTGGTCTACGGGAACAAATTGCAAAGGGTCCCACTATGTTGCTTGTAGGGCCATGAGCTGCTTTAGCAATTTCTGCACTTCTGCTTCAACATGCTCAACCCTCACTTCTATTAAGACCAGCTTCTCCTTCATGGAAATGAGATCTAACTGAATTACTGTAACATCCTGAGGAATGTCAAACAGGGATGTCATTACTTTTCCTATTTTGAGCAATCGATCAAGCACATCCTTAGGTTCCATAGGAGTCATTGAGGTTCCAGCCAAAGTTTGATCATCCCATGCTCCTATGAGATCTATCGATGGTACAATAGGTATATTGAATGATTCTTTGATGTGATCTGTGACCACTTCTGTAGCTCCCATGGCATCCTGGTGTTGCATGACCACCACAGTGGCCCCTTCACTAGTTTCTAATTGCACCTGGAAAGATGCCACATTTCCTGAGATTTGTTGTCACCAACTATTTTCCCCTCCTCTTGTATGGATAGACACTTCACCCCTTGTGTGATCCAAAGAAATAGTGGACTGAATGACATCGTCAATGACACAAAAGAGGTTTGCATCATCTTGACTTCCCCAACTGACCATCTTAGTGATGGTCCTTAGATGGCTCATTGATGGTCTGTAGTCTTGCGATAGTTGCAGATGATCCTAGCCTATGTTAGGCCTTACTTCCTATTGTTGCTGGGTCCTATACTTGGAAGTTGTCTAGGTCCTACAAGTTGAGTTGTAGTTGTTCTGGCCATCTGTTCTTCTTCTTCTTCTGGTCCTAGCATTTCTCCAGTGATTTTCCTCAGAGTTGGTGACTTTAACAATTCAGCATATGAAGTAGTCTAGGCTTTTTGGAGGACATCATTAAAGTATCCTCTGATACCAGTACATTGGCATACCTTTCAGATAAGACAAGGAAATGACAAGGCAAGCTTCCCTGTCTTCTGTTCCTCGAACCGCCTCAGGATCTCCGTTAAATATAGATGGGGCAAGTTAGCATTAACCTTTCCCATTAGCACTGCACATCCTCTTGTCACATATGTTGATATTATTTTTAAGCCCTTCTTGGGGAAGAGGTGATATGTTCCAATTTTAAAGTATATCCTCTCTTCTGTCTTCAACTCATCGAACGTCTTATCTCTACCATAAGCCCTTTCCAGCCAATCTCGTCGCACATCGGGGTCAGAACGGGTGGATAACTGAGCAACTTTTGGTCCTATATTCAAAAGGTTTAACACTTCCAAAATGGCCTATGTAGAGAAATCAACTATCACACCATAAATATTGATAGTGGTGCCTTGCTCTCTATTGTGCCAGAATTGGTATGTCTCCCCTAGGTACCAGGCACCACTTTTGGAGAGGGTAGGCCATAAGGGAGACCCATTGAGGTGATCCCTAACAGCCTCAGGAGAAAACTCTACAAATGATTCAATGTTTAACTCGACAATCATTGCAACAAATGTGGACTTTTTGTGGATGGCCTGAACACAATCTTGGGGCAACGTGAGATGTTGTCCCTGTTCAAGCACTACAGTAGTTCCTCCTTCTTCTTGCCCAGACTGTACAGTAGGAGAGTCCTCTTGATAAATATCAAATAATTGCTCTTCCTATTCTGCATGTTGTCTAGCAGGATCTTGTCTTCCACCTCTCCTAGGTTGTTTGCTTCCACCTTGAGTAGGACCCTCCTTTTGTCCATGTTTCGAGGCCATTTGCAATCACACAGGGCCAAGCGTTAGTAAGGTTGTTTTTATCTTTCTTGAAAGATTGTAATAATGAGTTCGTTTTACTTAGGTGGTTTCCAATTATAATCTCCTGGTGTACCTAAAGAATTAAATGATTTTTTGGCACATTTTATTCTTAATTTACAACTAATTACCCTTGATAATTTCCTTTGGCCGATGATAAATTCCAAAAAAAAGTTAGATGCTATTCACTAGGTGCCCCTCCCCCATGACTAAGCTAAACACTCTGGGTTTAAGCAGGTTTAGATGGAATTAAGATCGGAGTACTAGTGAGTGAGATAGAGGATGAAAAGAAAAGGTGTCACACTCACAAGTCGTAGAGAAAAATTTGAAAAAACTCCCTTGCATGAATAGCAAGAAATGATGCTAAGTGTTGCGGGGGGGTCACCTATTTATAGGTTTGGAGGGACAAAATATTGCATATGATACATCACATATGAGATATCGCATTGGCCATAATATCGCATATGCTATATCATGGCCTATGGATGTTTAGGCCCAAGGGAAAATACCAAATTTTAAAGGTTTTGCATTGATAACAACCAACTTTTCATTATTTAAAAAAGCATATTCCATTCCATCTAATAGAGTTTTTAACTCTAAGGGCTTCTGTTTGAAGCTCTTAGGGATTTCCAACTCTTCCTAATTAATGTCATTAGGTTCATCAAATAGTTGGTAATGGATCTACTCCATTTTGTCCATGCCTTCAATGTAGGCACTTGTTCGGCTCTCAGTGTGTTTCATGCACAAAGTTGAGCTACTCTCAAGTTTACATGTTAGCCACTAGATGCCCTCCTATTTTGTGGATGCTATGTATAGGAACCTTTGAATTTTAGAGACATCTACACAATGCTTACATGCTATGATTATTGTACTTTTTACAGATCATAATTTTTACATGTAGTGATACCCTGTGTCACTATATGAAATGCATGGAACATGCTTCCTCTTAATTTTTTCAAAATCATTTTCCTTCAAAATTTCCAAGGAGAGGTCTCTCATGCCCAACCACACATCAATTTTTCTTAGCCAAGCCCTTCCCATGATGATTGGGAAGTTCCCCTTGTAGTTATTAACTTTGATCACTAAAAATTCAACAAGATATGACCACCCATAGATAGTGGTCATAATGTCCTTTACCAATCTCAACGAAATGGTGATGGACTAATCTTCCAACTCCATATGAAATGTGCTCTTCTTAAGAGGAGGTAGATTCCAAGCTTTATACATTTCATGGAAAAATAAAATTTATATAAGAACTTGAGTCTAGAAGAGCCTTGCATGACTCATTCCCAATGATTTTTAGGTAGATTAGAGGACTCCTAGGATTAGATATCTTCCTAGGAAGGTGGCTATCCTTTATCCAATCTATGACTGCATGGGTCAAAATTAGAATATGGATCTTTGGAGGCATTTTTTTCAAGGGATCTTGAATGGTGTTAGAAAGAATGAAAGAGAAGTAGGGCTACTAGTCACAGGTATCTATGAGGGCATGGTAGGATTGTTGTTTTGGAAGAAATTTTTTTTTTTTAAGTATATTGTTTGAACCACTCAACTAGGGAGCCAACTATGGCATTTCATTTCTATAGTTAGGCTGGAATTTCACCCTACATGGATGGAGCTAGTGATAATTGAGTTCAGGGCAGAGGTACAAGTGACGAAGGATGAGGAGGATAATGTAGAAATAAGAATTTCCCTCTTAGAGATTGAGCTTTGTAGTACTTAAGAGGCTAGTAGTGGTGTTAAAAGAAGATGTGACTGGAAGAGTTACATGGAGACATGGGTTGCTAAACTAGTATCCATATGGATCTAGCTACTGGTAAGGGTACTTCTACCTTGGTTGTAGCATCCCTCATAACTATACGTGCTACCATTATTGGTACTGCTCATGAGGTTGAGGTGGACCTCCACTCGGATAATAAGCTTATTTGTGGAACTACCTGTAGTTTCCATAAGAATAAGGTAGCCTCTTGGGTGCTTACCTTTTTGCCAATATAGGATTCAATGTGTATACCCAAGACTCATGTAAGTGAGATACAATGGGGCAACATCCCTTAGGATGCTTGTATTGGGAGGTGTCACACCCACCATCATCATTTTTCTTAGAATTCAAAACCTCTTCAATAACAACAACTTCGCCCTTACCCCTTTGATGGGAACATTTAGCTTCCTTCATTCTCCTTCCATCATGATTACTACCTTACTCCTTGGACTCTTCTACAATTCTAAGTTTAGTTTGGAACTTATCATTCAAAGAATCCTACACTTTATCTACCTTAGCCTATATTTTAGAAATATATTTTTTCATTGGCAAGGTCTTATGTTGCACCACTTTATTAAGTGGTACCTCCTCTTGGTTGTCATAAAAATAGACTTCCTTTTTGCAAATGGAAGGATCCCAATTATATTCTTTTGCACTTTCACTTGCCCTTAACTCATCTTCTTCTTTGGCCACTTGCTTAATTAGCCTTTGGATCTGATGGACTCTTAGTTCTGGTAGTCTCTCTTGGCCATAGATCCCAAGATTTCTCCTCATTTCTATGTGAAGCCCATTTATGATATGGTAGAGCAACTACTTTTAAGAATCATCATGGCTAGGGAATCAGTGTAAGAGAGAATAGTACCTACCCATGGCTACATCCAAGGGTTCATATGTTTCTTTTTTCTAATTGGATGTGTGCTCAAATGGCAACAGGGAATTTTCCGTACAAGAAGAAGCATATTAAATCTTGAAAAATAGTGTGCTTGTTATATACTTAGTTATTCTAATGATTTTTCTTTTAGTTTCATAACAACATCGTTATGTAATTTCACTAACTTCTTAAATTCCTCATGTAGCTAAGTAAAATCCATAGCAATGACACTAATGATGAGCAACAAGCAATCCCTACACCCAATCATATGAATCAATAGCATGCACTATGTGATCTAGTTAAATTCCATTGACTTTAGGTTTCTAAGTGCACTGGGTCTAGGTAGTGAATTTAATGGACGTGATCATTGTCTTCTTAGTTTCACTTGTGAATTGCAAAAGTATGGTTAAGTGTAAGTGAGGCATCTGATTTTTATCATTTTATGTTTTTTATTTAATTCACCTAAGTGTTGAAGATAAAGTAATTCATTTTTTAAGTAATATAAGAACTAACTAATCTTAACATAATCATTCATTCCCACTTTCCGTACAAATCCTGAACACACTACAACAGTACTATCTTACCAATGGTTAGGCACTATTGGGAATACCAAGCATTAATGTATGCTTGAAGTGGTCTTACTTATGTGTGTTAATTAATTGTATCAGTTAATTACATAAAATAATTAAAGTAAACTGCATGAATAATAAATACATAAAGTAAACATTAAGTTGAGTCCAAGTACTACAAGGTTTATCAAGAAAGCTCATTTTTATTGTCATTCACACTAAGGTGCTCAAGTACATTAGTGTTTGAATAAAGACAAAAATGCAAGAGTTCACATCTCAACTCTTACTATGGGCACTTAGAAAATATTTTAACTCTATAAAGACAAAAATGAAAGAGTTCAACTAGAAACTAATGATTATATGTCATAAATGTTGTTGGTTCGTGCACATTCATAGGCAAGACTAGACATTGCATCAACATGTATGTGTCAATGTAGCAAACAATGCATCAATGGGTACATGTCAATGGGATCGCATCGATGTGGTCCTTTGACCATGACTCATCAAACACTATATGCCTTTGGTAATTTCCAAAGGTCCATGGCAAAGTGTATCGATGGACTTTATGAGTGGTATTTCAAAGACAAAAAGTGGAAATGATGTAATTTTTGTTGTGGTTGATAGGTTCTCTAAGATGGCACATTTTATTCCATGCAAGAAGGTAAGTGATACTTCTCATGTTGCAAAAATAATTTTCTAGCATGTTGTGAAGTTACAGGGTATTCCTTTGAATATTGTTAGTGATAGGAACTCCACGTTTTACAAGTCATTTTTAGAGGTTCCTTTGGAAGATTTTAGGATCAAAGTTAAAGTTTTCTAGTGCATAGCATCCACAATATGATGCTTAAATGGAGGTGGTAAATAAATCCTTGTTAAACATATTGAGATATTTGTGTAATGGATAGCCAAATATATGGAAAAATTTGTTGTGTCATGTTGAGTTTTTGTATAATAATGCTTTTCATATTGCTATTGACAAAAGACCATTTGAGGTGAACTATGAGTTTTGTCCAAAGATGGTAGAAACTTTGAAGAGCTTTGTTGGTGAAGCTCCACTTGGTGATAATTTTGTGCAAGATGTGAGGGATCTCCATGCATAAGTAAAATAAAATCTTGATAAGAAGGTTGAAGAGAATGTCCTCAAGAGGAATGAGGACAAGAAAAAGCCTAATTTTTCTATTGGTGATTTGGTTTAGGTGAACTTGAAGAAGAAATAGTTGAGAGATATTAACTTCTCCAAATTAAAGGCCAAGAAGATGAGGCCTTTCAAACTCAAGGCTAAAATCATTGTTAATGCTTCTGAGATTGATTTACCAAATAATGTTGGTATGCCTTTTATGTTTAATGTTTTAGATCTTATGCACTATCATGGAATAGTTGATGAGAAAACCATACATAGTAGCATCAATGAGTTGAATAGGGCTATTGATTAGTCCAAGCCTTTAATTAAGAAAAGGGTAATAGTACTCAAGTGAAGTGAAGCTTCTAGCACTCAGGGAGTTAAGAGGCATGAATATTTGATCCATTGAAAGATTTAATTCATTGATGATGTCGTATGGATCCATACGACCAAACTTGTTGAGTGGGGAATCACTTCAATCCCTACTTCTTTGTTCACGTGAGTTCACTTTTTGAAGGGTGGGAGAGCTAGCGTAGGGACACCTCTTTTGATCTCCTTATTCTTTCCTATGTGTGTGTTTTATAGGTTTTTGGAAACTAGAGATGACTTATTGTTCAAATTGATGTCTCAAGTGAGACGTCTTGTTTGTGGAAATGAGATCTCACTAGAACTTGAGTTGTCTCAAGAGAGATGCCTCCACTGTAGGTGAGATGTCTTGGATTGAAATCAAATGTCTCAAAAAATTAGTAGACATCTCAACTGAGAGTTGGGTTTTTGCCAAAGACATCTTGACAAGCTCAGAGAAAACCCATACAGTTGTGGAAACTTCTAGAAATACCTATCCTAATTTAGAAAACAACTGGAATGTAATGGAAAAAGATAACAATTGATAAGAAACTGAGAAGACTTGGAAAACATTTTAAAATATCAGGGTGAGTTAAGGAAAGGTTTCTATGGTTCTTATCTTCTACTTGACATAAATATTGATGTATTCATCATTTTTTATATCATCATGAGAGAGAGAGAAAGCTCTTGAGAGTTGGGAGTTGAGTAAGAGATAGTGGGTGAGCACATTAAGTGAGTGCAATTGGTGATTGCAGCTCCATGATTAGCTTGTGGTGTGTTTTCCTATGTATTCTATTCTCGTGTATCTCACTTGTGAGTTAAAGATCTTACTCCTGGGATTTGGAAGAGCTTTTAATTAGTTGTGTCTTGTATTGAGAATAGACATTGTATGGTTGTAGAGTCTCATGCTCTACAATATCATTTGAGTGTGATAGGTTTTGGATGTTTCTGGCTTGTGGGAACCCTATTGTAATCTTCTAATTACATTAATTGAAGATAGCTATTTTTCTTGTTTTCTAGCAAATAATTTTGTCTTTACATGATATCTATATTTAGTGTTTGAAGGTGATTTATTTGGAAGTGAACCTACTCCGCTTAATCTCTAATACTAGGCTTGAAATTGGTTTTATGTCTCATAGAAAACTCTACTTATAAATTTTAACACAAAAAGTTAAGTCTTTAACAATTACAAATCCAATAACCGTATTCATAAGCTTTACACCAATTCATAACTCATTTTTTATTGTTTTAACAATTTATGAGATTTTTCTAGTTAGTCTTACATGTGATACTAGGCCTTACATCTCTTATTTTAAAGTACCACCTCTTACATGGTTTGTTCTTTTATGAATAATTTTCCCACCAATTGTGTAACTCATAATCATTGAGTTACAATACTCTCAACTCATAATGAGACACTTTTCCATAATTCAACTCTAATTGCTTTGTTGTATCATAGTTTGGATCCTCATTACTTTTTTGAAAATTCACATTCACATAAACTCTTTAATTTACTCTTTTACTTATCATGAATTATGAGGTTACTTATGTAACTTAAAGTGGATTCTTAAATATGTCTAGATCTTGTATTTAGTATTTCATTACCTTATCATCTTTTTGAATTATTGTTCTCTTTAATTTCTATACTTCTTCTCACAATATTCGCATAATTTGTTGCTTAAGTTTTTTATGTTACATAAGAAGATAGTATGTTTAACCTTCTATCTTTTGATTTTGACCAAAAACAACTAACATAACTAATGATTGGATATTATTGATGTCATCTTATTTGTAATGTAACACTACTATTGAAATTTAATTATTTAAGTTCAAAAATTTGGAAATTATGGTTTATGTAAAAAAATATATTTTCTATGTTAGGAAATTATTAGAAAATGGCTATGTTTTGTTACATTTAAAATCTTTCAAAATAGACTTATGTATATTTATTTTATGAAGAAAATAATTTTTGTTTGAGGAGGATAATAAGAAATTATTAATTTAGGATAGGTTTGTGAGTTATCTTGCATTACCTTGCATCTAGAAGTATCAGGTGGTGTCAACTATGTTAACTATGTGAATATTGCTAAGCATAGTTACTATTAATTATGTGAATAGTGCCAAGCATAGTCACATTTTTCAACAGAAAATGGAAGTTTCAACATGCATGGACCACCGCTTGAGTGTAGTTGTAGGCCAAAATGTAGACAAAATGTGAAAAAATGTAAAGAAAATGCAAAGGAAAAAGAGAGAGAAATACAACACTATCCCAAATGGAGTTGAGTGTAGTTAATTTCAAAAGGGGTTTTTAAGGTATGAAATGTACAACAAGCATAGTGGAGAGTGTAGTCAGAATCTCGATGGTGTAAGGCCATGAAGTCTAGCACTCACCATGGTATTCATGCCTGCCGAGTTGGCTGCCATGATGTACTGTGGGCTGTGGTGTTCAACTAGGTTGTAGGGAGACTGTGGTGGGTTGTGGTCTATAACTCTACCTCTTTGGGTTGTTGGTATACCTTTGGGTCTCATTTGCCCAAATGCCAAATGCCAAACTTTAAAAATGCCAACCATCTAAATTTTCTCTCCCACTTTAAAAATGCATAGGGTAGGGGTATTTATAGGCTTAGGGTTGTTAAAACATATGAATCATTTGCCACATGGTAGAGGGATAGTTGGATTATGCTTGACCCCAACTACACTCTAGAGTGTAGTCTCAAAAGTTAGAAAAAATATGCCAAAACTGCTATTTTCATGCTGACTATGTTGACTATGCTCTAGAGTGTAGTCCTAGCAGTGGAGAGTATAGTCTCAACACTTAGAAAAATCTATAGCTTGTGTCTATAGACTATGTTGACTATTCTATAGAGTGTAGTCCTGGTAGTGGAGAGTGTAATCTCAACAATTGGAAAAATTTTGCAAATTTGGTAGTTTGAGCTGACTATGCTCAACACTTAGAAAAATTTGGGCAAAGTGCCACTATTTTAGCACTTATCCAAAGTTGCAATCAAGATGCTAGGACTTGAAATTTTGTGGAGTTTCATTGCCCCCTCTTTATTGACATCTAGATGAGCGGCCTAAGAGACATCGACAAAGAATCACAAAACATCATAACAAACATGGCACCAACTTTGCTCGTCAGTACGAGATTGGGTGTCATTCCACCATGTTCAAGAGTGCTATGGATAGAGGTATGCTAGGGCAAAGGGTTTAGGCAATGATAGGAAGATGAAATGTAAGTAGGGGAGATGAAATGTAAATAGTGTATCAGGATATAAAATGTGAAGTCAACATGGCTAACAATGATCATGGCATGAAGTGGCTTGCCCCTTAAATGTTGACCTCTCATTAGAGTGCTCATGAGAGAGTCAAAGTTTATTTAAGGCTAGGTCAGTTGCGAAACTATAGTGCTATCAATTTGCTTGGGAATGTGCTTTTTCTCATTCTCTTTTTTTTTATATTTTTTTTCTTTGCTACAAGGTGAACCTCCATTGGGTTTTTCTTACTACTAAATGCTAGCTACAGGATATTGGCCATTAAGTGGATGGGATTTTTGGGCCATCAAGTAGATAGGATTTTTTTTTTCATGCAACCACATCGCATCTGTAGGATAGGTGTTTCCTCCTAGGGATGAGGTGTGTTACATCGGCTTTGGCTTTGACTAGCCAATAGAGGCTCCCCATGGAAAAAATTATGTTACATCCACTTTAGGTTTGGTGATGTGATGTGAAGAGAGTATGCCATGTTTGTTTATAGTGTGTATGCATCAGAGAGTTTACATTTTGGGGAATGCAAGAAGTGCAAGAGGGTATGGGAATGTGAAAGTGAATGTGCATAGTTTAAAATGAGATGAGGGGAATGTACACTCTTGAGTGGCTTATTTAGTTCAATCATGCACATCAAAGTGATGTGGTAGCATGCCAATGTGATGAGATGCACCTTTGCATGACCACCTTTGGGGCTTCATCCTGCAAACACAACTCCGAGAAGACAAGAAAAGCACAAAACATGAAATGAAAATGAAATGGCAAATGGAAAGATGTTGTGGATGCATCAAAAATTAAACCAGCTACAAGTGCATAGGAAGCTAATGAAAGTTCCAATGTAATGATGTTGTGGGTGCTCCAAAGGCCAAAATGATGGTGAGTGCTCCAGAGATTAGCAAAGTGCCAATTTAAGGTCTTGGTAGACTATGAACCCAGTTTAAGATCCTAGTAGACCATGGGGTGCTATTTTATAGTCCTAACATACTGTCGTGTGCTATTTTAATGTCATAGAAGACATGTTGTTATGCCAATTTAACGTCATGACCCAAGGACAAGTTGGGCACCATTTTAATGTCATAGTGGATGATCTGTGGGTGCTAGTTTTAGCATCATGGCCTAAGGACAGTTTGTACTAGTTTGTAGTCATGGCAAATAGTTGTGCTAGTTTAACATCATGGCAAAAAAATGCTTACCTTGCTTCATTGAGGTACAGTGTTGCATGGTTGGCCATGCTATGTGCCTACAAGATCCTGCAAAAATCAACTGGAAAAAAAACATCAAGCGACAACTGTGTAACAAAGTTAAAATGCACAAATAAAAGGAAGGTAATGTGAAAAGTGTTGGATCATTCCAGGCGATAGAAATAGTTTAAGGCCATTCCATGCCCCATGTGTTGCTAGTTTTGGGCCATTTTGGGCCATGTTTTGCCAGTTTTAGGGCCATGGTGGAATAAAAGAAAGTAAGTGGAATTTACAAAAGGCTAAAAGAAAGTAAGAAATGGCTGAAAATAGATCATTTACTATAAATAGTAAGGTGGTTGTCAAAGGGGGTATACCTCCTTACTAAAGATGGTAAAGGGTGGTATCAATCCCACCCATGTTAAGCTTTCTAGCTATAGAAAAAATGATAAAAAATGGTCAAAGTGAGTTACTTACTATAAATGGTAAGGAAATTGTCAAAGAAGTATACCCCTTTACTAAAGATGGCAAGTGATGGTTTCTACCCCATCCACACTAGGCTACCTAGCTGCATCTAAACTAGATTAGCAAGAGGAAAGAGAGGGAGGGTAAGATGGGAGGTCTTACACCTTTCTTTCCAATGTTGTTAGAGAGGGGATTTACTTTTTGGAAAGTATGATTTTTCGTATGCAAGAATAAAGTATAAACTTTAACGTTTTCAAAAGTATGTTTTTTTTTTTTTTTTGGTAGGCTACTAACATTGATTTTTCAAAAAAAAATTTATAGCAAGGGGACAAGGTTTTGGGTGGAACACCCATGCTAGTTTTGAAATTTTTAACAACTACTATGAATTTTCTATCAGTATCCAAACACCCACACTGAGGGAGGGGGGATAGATCTATCATGATGATGGAGGTATGACACACACCCACACTAGGTTTAAAGATTCTAGAAACTATTATAAACATTATGCTAAAACCCAAACATCCATGCTAGGTTTTCGATGGTAGGGGGATGGGTTTTAGCATTGGGTTTTGCTAGTAGAAATAGGGATTAATAAAATTTGCAAAAAAAAAATTAAAGATCTCAAAATTTCAAGTTGTAGGCAACATTAGCACACCAACAATAGGTTTGATCATAGAATTTGGATGGAGGTCCTTTTTCTACCATAAGAAAACTATAGTGACTAAAAAATTTGGTCACTAGAAAACTGAAAATCTTAGCAAAATATATTTAATTCTAAATCCCCAAGGCCTTTGAAAAATAAGATTTGGAATGCCTTGGATGGTCCAGAAAATCACCCAGGGACTTGGAAATTGCAAAACATGGGTAGAAAACTAAAAATGCAATGTAGATATGAGAAAATAAATGCACTGAAATGGAACTAATAAATCTATTTGCACACAAACAAAACTATAAACTTTATTTTAATAAAAATAAAGAATGGTTCAATAAATGTATACAAAAATGTGCTTAGGGTAGCAAGGGGGTTCACTTTAGTGGTGGCTTAAGATCCATTACTCCACAACTCCTAATGTTTTCAAACCTTTATTCCACCTTAAACCAAATCTACAACATTGATGATGCACAAAGCAAGTGAGATGTGTGAGGGATTTACAATCTCAAAGGGAGGTAACAATGGCTATGGGGGATCCACATTGAATAGATCCAATAAGCTATATTTTTGCAGGTAGCTCTTGGAAGCCAACAATAACAAAGTATACCAATGCCAAGGAGGTTCCACCTCAAAATGATGGGATTGGTTCTTATAGGTTTTGGGCCATGAATGGGACTAAAAATTAGCTTTAAAGAAAGGCTAAAAATTTCTGAAAAATTGCTACAAATTTCTACCATGTACAAGTGAAATGGGTGCCCAATTTAAGGAAGGCTTACTATGTATGGAAAGTGCCATATCCACATGCCCATTCTATTTACTATAAATAATAATGGAGGCCTAACATCCATGCTAGAGATAGATCCTCCACACTAGGGGGATGACATCCACACTAAAGGTAATCTGCCATGCTAGGGTAGATCTTTCATGATGGGGGAATGGCATCCATGCTGGAGGGATGACATCCATGCTAGAGGTGAGTCACAACCCCATGCATCCATGCTAGGGGTAGATGAGTTATACCATAATGCATCCATGTTATATGTAGGTGAGTTACACCTCCATGCGTCCATGCTAGAGGTAGGTGAGTTGCATGCCCATGCATCCATGTTGGAGGTAGGTGAGTTACACCCCCATGCATCCATGTTGAAGGTAGGTGACTTACACCCCCATGCATCTATGCTAAAGGTAGATGAGTTGCACCCCCATTCATGCATTCCTAGCACAGAGAATGATATAACCCCCATAAATCCCTTCAAAATGCCAATTTTGGCATTCCAAAAGGCATTTTTAACTCTTGGTGACCCAAGCCCAAATATAGACATTACATAGCTTTTTTCACTTGGGGAATGAGGTGTTAACCACTTATGAGGTATTTTTTAGCCCCAAAAGTATAAATTATGTGAAAGTTCATCTCATGGATTGCAATCTTCACATTTACAATGAATTTCTTGCCTTGGGTTTCATGGGGTGAAGTCTACATGATTAATATGGTTACAACATGCAATTTTGGTGGTGTTTCATTTCCTTGATATATTATGTATCCTTAGAGTGTTTTGAAGTTATAGGGATTATATTTTTGTGTTTGAATAACTTATTTGAGTCATTTGAGTAGTTTCTCTATGTTGTGCAAGTAATTGTGAGCTTACGACAAATTGTAGGTCACAGTGTTCTTAGAAACAACCTGAAACTCCTATTTAAGACAAACAAATGTAAAACTAGTCATTCTTAAAATCTAGATGCATCCTGAGAATTTTAAAGTGAGGAAACATAAAAAAGTATTATTAAATTAAGAATGAAGAAATTGAAACAAAAATATAACAACCTGATTTTTAAACTAAATTGAGGTTGAACCAAATTGTTGAAAAGTAAAAATCCTAGTATAACACTTAGAGGAGTGATGGAAGAAAATATAAATAACTTATTCTTTTTACCAAAAGAGAGAGATAAATAGTGGATATATGTTCTTTCCACTACCCTAAGATATCATGATTGATGTGATTTTTTGTTATAATTTGCTAGCATGAATTTATAGTTCTTATTGATGATGATGTTATTTAATGGAGTTAGTACAAGGAAGAGGAAAGTTAGTTTATGAAAATCCCTAGAACAAAGAAGTACCATTCTCTAAGTCCATAATAGAAAGGATTTTTCATTTGAGCCTCATCTTGGATATAGAGGAAAGGGTAAACTACTTCAAATTAACTCTTTAAAAAGGTTTTAGAAGGACAAGGGGATGTAAACTAGTTAAGATCAGCTATCCTTAACATAGGATATAAAAGATGTAAATAAGGTCATATAAGCACACTAGTAATGGTAGGAATAAGTTATTTAAAATACTAATGTGCACATCAAGTACTAATAAAACTTGAAAATAATGCACATGCTAAAATTGAGAGTGAATGCTAGTCTTTGATGTTGAATAATTAAGGTTAGATGATGAATGATGCAATCCTATTTTATTTATTATTATGTTAATTTGATGCTTTCTAGTTGTAATAATTCCTTTATAAATGTTAATCTATATAAGATGAATTAGTCCATGTGCATGATCTTTCATCTTTGTGATATTTATCTTATAACCCTTTAGGAAGTATTTGTAATTTATTTTTCCTCCTTAGTTACAATGATTGAATTTTCTCTTGTTTTCCTCTTAGGTGACATAGGTAATTATAGAGATCAATATGATTCCCAACCAACTCTTACCGTATTGTATTTTTAGTACCTTGTAATTAGTAAAAGTGGTTTCAAAGTAACTATAACATCTTCCTTCCTAAGCATTAGGTTAAAGAGCATCACGTTGGGTAGAACCCCTAACAAAACTATTGATCATGGCAAGAGAATGGAAAGAACAAACTACGTAGTAAAAGGAGACCAAGGAACCTAGCATGAGGCCATGACCCCAAAGAAAATAAAATAGGAAACTAAATGATGAAATAGAGAAATGCATGAATATAAATATGACATAAAAATAAATATGCTAAAAAAAAGATAACATAAATGACAAAACTGAATCTCAGAATATATATGAATAATATAATGTTATAGGTCTAAACCATACATGATCCATAATTTCCTAAATAAGAAAAGAGAATTAATGCCTATTATAATGTTGAAAATGTCAAAATATAATAATTAATCTCTAAACTAAAATGTAATAGCATCAAGCTCATATCATCATAAAAACTTCTCCAAGAGCTCCCATCTCCTCCCAACTAATCAACCTTGAAATAAAATGGGTTATTAGTATAAAGCTACGTAACAAACCTTGGCAACATCTCCAATCATTAAATGGATAGATCTGATGAAAATTACAAGGATAATGGTTGATCTATGAAATATGTTATTAACAAGCATATAAACAAATAGCCACACATTTAGACAAATAAACAAATGTACACTCAATGAAGCTATATTATTGTTTTTATTATATTTGAAGGTGATTTATTTGGGAGTGAGCCTACTCCAACATATTGATATCAAAGTCTAGTTTTATTATTGCTTGGAAATTGATTAAGGATTTTATCAATTTAAAATGGCACTTAGGAAAAAAGAGGTACAAGCTTTAAATAAAGACATGGAGAGCATGAAGTTGTCCTTCCAACTAATGGTTCCTTGATTGGACAAAATTAGTCTAAAGGTACATCGAAATGCTAGTCCTAGCTATATCTAGATGATCAAAGGTGAGGAGCATGTATGTTTAGATGAAGAAGTTTCACATCAAGATGGTGATGGAGTGGATAATGAGGAGGGATAATCTAGCTATGGGAGTGTAGGAAATCATTAGCTAAAGATTCCAATGGAAGGAAATCCTATTCCTTATTTTTTGAACTCCAAGGGTTCCAATGTTGTTCAATACTTCTTCAAGTAAGCTTAACAAGGACTAATGAGACGCAGATTGCACGCTGCGATATCGCATACACGATATTGCGTCTCTCCATGCGATATCGCGTATGCGATATCACGGTCCGTGACCATATCTATAAATAAGAGGTGGCACTCCCTTCATTTCCAAATCCTGGCTAGAAGTAGCGAAGCTTTGGTAGTTTGAACACTCCAGAGTTAGATTAATTTTCCATGTGCCCGCAGTAGGAGTTCTAGAGTGAACGGCTCTTTATTCAAGAAACTTTGTAACCTGAACACAAGTTGTGTACGGCAATAAAGACAAACTTGATTGGATAAACCTTGCAGTACATGGTTTTATTTTGTTGTTATTTATTGCTTTCCTAGTGCGCAAGAGTACGACTTGATTACGAGCATCTACGGATGTGTACGGCTAATCAAGGAATCGGCTGCTCGCCACAATGAGTGAGTATGACTTGATTACGAGCATTGTGACTGCTTGGTAACCCAGTAGCGTATTCTAGGATCTACACTTGGTAATCCCAGTGGTAGTCCAATGTGTACAGCTAGTCAAGGAATCGGCTACTCATCGCTAGGCTAGAACGTGTGATAAGTACGACTTAGCTACGAGCGCCCACGGGTGTGTACGGCTAGCCAAGGAATCAGCTGCTTATCACACGTAGGCTAAATAGGTGCCTCAGTACGACCACTTCGAGCACTTGCATTACGTGTGGTGATCCCAGTAATGATTAGCGTTTGGTAGCCACA